>JAUUEB010511884.1:0-10003 GCA_032362205.1 Clione limacina | reverse complement strand
TGTTGTACATAATAAAGAGATAATGATTTACCAAGATATATTTGTGGCCTATACCCTGGAAGGGGTGGAAGGCAATGATGGTGATGATGATGATTTGCCATGAACTTCATATCTGATGTTCATCGTCATCTCAATATTTATACATATACTTCGAAACAACCACTTGAAGAGACAGGGTTTCAGTTATTGATAGTTCTTACTTTATGTGAAAAGTGGTAGATAATGTGTGAATTATAATTGGTTCTTTTCAGGGTTCTCCAGGAACCGGGTGGTGCTTCCAGTGGCATATTTGGGGGCTATCCAGAGGACAAACCTCAGCAACCTAGACAGCAGAGGAAAGACAACAATAATGATGTTCTCAGCCAAAAACCTGCAGCTCGACAGGAAGCGGCACCAAAACAGAAAATTGGTGAAGATTCTTTTCATACGTTATTTGGTGAATCCACTCCCTATAGCTCTTCTAATAAAGCAAGAAGTGATGTGCATGGCTCTGCCAGCAAAGATAGGTCATACACCCCTCGCAAAAGTCATCGTAAAAGTCCAGACACATTTAGCAATGTCTATGTGAATGGCTCTGCCAGCACAGATAGGTCATCCACTCCTCGCAAAAGTCACCGTAAAAGTCCAGACACATTTAACAGTGTCTTTGGAGATGAAATAATGACCCCAAGAAGTATAAATCGTAAATTTGGTAGTCGCAAACAAGATGAGTCTCAAGACAGATTGTTTGGATATTCAGACAGTCCCCCTACGCCTAGAGCCACAGTGTCTAAATCTAAGTCAGTTAGTGTTGAAAAAGAAAGTCGAAATTTTCAGGAGCCATCTGCTGAACGCAGCTACTCTAATCTTTCTGTGAGCACTGATCTCTCAAACGGGAGTGACCTGAATACTGAGGACTTGAATACTTCCTTCAGTCGAGTTTTTGGAAACTATGATGCCGTCAAAGATAGCAAGTCCAGCAGGTTCTCAAAAAGAGGCGGTACGATGGTTCTCTTTTTTCCTTGCAAAAGCTTCCACTTTTGTGTTGGTTTGGTTTGATTTAAGTTTCATAGTTTGCACTCCCTTTTGTTGTGGTATTGGCTGGTATGACTGTTACCACTATCAGTTTTGGCTTAAGTTTTGAAAGTGTCACTTTCTGTCCATAACTTTTGGAGACTTTTGGTACTATTGATGTGTTTTAACAGCTGGACTTCCATGCAATTCTCTTGATCATAGAAATTTGTTTTTGCAGTGATTAACAAAAGGACAGGGTCTGGCTGAGCAGTCAGGTACCAGTGGTAATTTTTACAATTTCTCATTTTATTGAAATATATATTCAATGAGACCCAAATAGTTGAAACTCATTTAATCTCCACTGCCTGGGACAAACTATTTTCTTTTGCTTTTTTAAAAAGTATATTAGTAGTGGTAGACGTTTTTAAAACTTTCCTTTTTTGTGTTTTGATAACCTTTTGGATTCTAATTATGTATTTACAATGCATTTTAATGGTTATTATTTGCATTTGTTACTTTTGTCATAGTTTGCTTTTCACAATTCTTTCAAAAGTGGCAGTATGATAATTAAGAGAAAAAGCAGGTGATAGGGCATTCAAAACATTGGTTACTATCCCTTTCATTTTTAAGTATGCTTTTTGTGATTGCAATATGCTTAAGACAGCTTTCTTGAAATTTGTTTTGATCAAAAGTTAGTTTAGAAAATTAGATAATACCATAAAGATCTGATATTTAAGATTAAATCTCATTTGAGATTATGTAAATGTTATCAACTTAAATGGGTAAACAACCTGTTGAAATGTCCTGTTAACCTATTCCCCTGATCTTTTTTTCCCTAAAATAAAAATAAATATTGATCTTTTTCTCCTTGCTTTAATGTCTATAATGAAGAAAATTAAGACAAGTAAAAGAGAACATTTTGGTATACTACAGTATTAAGTATGATAAGTGAAATGGAACTCATTTTCTAACATTTTCTCTGTTATCCATGTGTTCTTTTATGGTTTATCCATGTTCTGCATTCATCATCCCATACCCCCCTTTTTTTTTAAAGAAAAAAGCATTTGGTATTGATTGTTTTTGGAGTGACAGCTCCTCTTTTTTAGTCTCCATTTGGATTCTTGTTTAAATTACTTTCATATTTATTGATTTTTTTGTGTCTGTATGTATTCACTACCAGCCTGTGAACATATTAAGCCTGTCAATTATTAAATGTATTGATGTATTAGCTAGCACAGTGCTTTCAACAGCTGTTATCAGATATTAATAAAAGATAAAATGTTTTAATTTGCACTTCAGAGAGACTGGGTTAAGTTCAAGAAAGTAAGCTCTGAAAAGCATGAATACAGCAAAGATTTTGAGGGATAAATGTCTGACTAATTTTGTGTGAATTCTTTTTTGGTTGTATAGAAAAATTGATTTTCTTTGTAAAATGGATAACGCTTTGTAATACTAACTGTAACCCAACTCACAATGTGAAATTTTATATTGAGATTTTAAGCTCTGTTTATTTCTCTTCAGTAAGAAAAAAGTTTCTCAGTTTAGTTTTTAACTTTTGATGCTTCTTATCAAATCACAATAATAAAAACTAAGAATTTGCTATTAATGTTAATATCAATTTTTTTTTTTTTGTCTCTGTTCTTTTGAAAATTTTAATTGTTTGTGAATTTGGGTGCATTTTTATTTAAAAATTTGTTTGATAAGTTCATTTCTAAGATTTTTTGAATAATAAGATAAGCCAGTTAACAAGTTTATGCTCATTAGTTTCTATGTTTTAGGATATGTGTTTTCTTCAAGACCATTTTTTTTCTTAACTACCTTAATATACAAAAAAGCAAAAGAAATTATCTAAATTTTTATTCACACATATGGTTGTTTTTTAAGAAAACAAATTCAATGATCTCAACTAAGGAGACGCAAGAAGTGTCTTCATTGGCATGAAGTTTGGGTAATGTAATGCTGAGATACTGGTCTCTGGGATAGGAAAGTTGAGATCTGTTGCTTGTTTGTTTTGATGGTACATACATAGTCTTTGAGCTGTCATCGGTTAGTTTTCTGTTGCATCCTCATGGTCCAAACCACCCTTGTATCAAGGTAACACAAACTTGTGTATCAGTTTGACATAGTGAAAGACAGTTGAAATAAGGAAAACACTTTGTTTCTCAGGTCCTATTGAAGCTCTCAAGCTTTGGCTGTATGTCATATTCAGGTGATCTTCTCTCTCTGCCTTGCTTTATTCTCAGTACAAATTAAACTGAAACCAAATACGTCTCTACCTGCAACTGTTCTGCTTGGTGAAGAGTTGTGTTGGAACAATAGTAGGATTGCCTGAGTTAGCTTTTGTTATACAACAACCTGATCCAAATTAGGTCATCAACTGCATGAAGTTTATTTTCTATTTTAGGTGGGCTTGGTGTTAAATGGAATGAGTATTTTTTCTTTTGATTCATTCCCATATTTGTTGGTGAACTGAAGAAACAATGTACTAAAAGTGACAGGGTTTCCACACTCTGAAAGCTAGGATTCACCCTTGCTATAAAATATTATTCGCACATAAAATAAATATTATCCATGCTTATGTTGGAACTCCTATTATCATCGTTACTTAAGAACTTTAAGCTTTGGCCTTGTAATGCAAAACAATTACTACACACACTATACCTCAAACCATTATTATTGATTTGCCGCTGCAATGTCCTTGTGACATGTGTATCCAATTGAGGTGGAGTCCCTCTTCATAACTAGTTTTGAATGGCAACCCTGAAATGATCAACACTATGTGTGCTAGATATTTTTAAGACTAAGATCAAATTGAATTTCAAGGCCCATTATAAATAGGATAAAACCATATAAATATTAAAGCATATTATTTTTCCTGTGTTGGTTTTGAATAAAATCCCTCAGATCAATCTCTTTGGATTTTAACTTTAGGGGGATTCTCAAAGGTTCTGATTACTTCTCAAGAGTAACTTTTTCAATAATATGAATCTAAGTATCTTATTAACTCTTTCCTTTTTATTCCCTTTTGGTTGATTTTGGTAAGGGAAATCAGTTTGAACATCCCACATATTTTATATTTAACACACTGTAATCTGTTCCTCAGCTTATAACCCAATCACAGGTCAACCTTATGAAGTAAAAAAGACAGCTGCAGAGGAAAAAGCAGTAAGTTGTTTTTATTTATTTTATATGCATTGTAAAGACATCTCAACTCTCATCGAAAAAGCTTTCTCCTGGTTATCGAGTCTTTCCATATCCATACAAGACTTTTCAGATGTCATTTATTGATTTAATTTAATGAATCAAAAACTGGTGACCCGAGATGTCATTCATTTACTTATGTCCTTTTTTTGTTTCTCAACTAAAAAACTAACCCTGTGTAAGAACTTGTTGTCACATAGAGCTAAAGACAATTACTTTCTGATAAAAGATAAATTGAAAAAAGTAATACAGTAAATTTGATTGTTTTCATATGGCTGAAACAACAAACTTTTGTCGATTCCTTTTGCATAAGTGAACTCCTTGTTGTACATGTTTTTGTTAAAACACTTTGGGTGGTGCTTTGTCTTCTACTCTTCCTTCAATTTCCAACCACCAATGGATCTTTAATGGGACCTGTTTATTGTTCCTCTCTGATATGCTAGCTGGTAGACCAAGCCTACCCAGGGGATTCATACAGGCACTGATTATTTTGCAAGTGCTGTATTCTCACTTCGTACTTAACATGTTCCTGCAGCAGGGATCAAACCACTGGATCACCAGTCTGGAGCAATGAACACTAGGCCATTGTGCCCCCAATACAGCAAAATAAAAGAATGGGTTACTGTTCAGAGATTGGTCTTATTTTGGGGAGTTATCTGTATCTTCCATTGTTAAGGTTTTTTAAGATTTAAATTCAATTGTTTTTATTCCATGGCATGGTAGCAAGTAACCATAATGATCTTCAAATGCAGGTATAAACCGCTCATAAGCACAATGGCTAAGGTGTCCACTAGGGGAACAGAATTTTGGGTGTTCAAATCCTGTCTTGGTCGTGCATATCCAAATGCCATCCAGCTAATCCTAAATCCTAAAGTATGCTAGCCCAGATTCACTAGGTTCAGCAAACAATGCAGACTTAAGGGCTATTTAGCGAAGTGAAACCTCACTTGCCTAAGTAAAATCTCTTATTCTACAACTTATAAGAAAAATGAAATAAGAGTGGAATTCGAACCAGGGTCTTTTGGCATAGCAAACCAAGGTCCTTTGACCAAGATTTTTAAATGTACCCATATTAGGTATGCTTGCATACATTAAGATGGATAAGTGGCATTCGTGGTCATACCTACGTATTTTTGAAAATGGGAATTTTTCAGCAGCTTTACCTGGCATTAAGTGATTGTATTCATGGTCTGCCAAGTATACTTTTATTGTGACTGGGTAGGATGTTTGAGTAGTGCTATAACTTGTATCCAGTTGTGTCCAATTTAATTCTGATTGTTGAGTGAAAATAGTTGAATACTGATAATACAACCTGTTCGGGGCCCACCATGGGGCATAGAATTATTGTGAATTACTTTTACTTGAGCATTTGCTTCAAATATCAATTTTTCGTTGACACTTCTCTATTCAACCTAGAATTTTAAACTCAGTAAATTCCATCTTGAGACCAACTTATCCCTTCTCACAAGATTAAGAAGACTTTGAATTTGATAGACCCATTCGTAAGATTACCATGTTTTGAGGGTGACATTTAAAATAAATTAAAAAAAGGGTTATTGGGTAAAGAAAAAGTCTTTGTGATTTTAACGTCGATATGCTTTTTCCTCAGCAGGGATAGTAGTGTGGTTGGTGCTGTGACTTCATCTCCTGTTGTTCATCGTTTGTCACGAATGATATTGTCACTTGGTATCAAATGAAACAGAATAAATGCACTGGTTGTGGGATTTTAATTTGGGAAAGGAATCCTTAGTGCTTATTTTAGTTAAGCAGCTCATTATTTTTAACTCTTATTTAAGGACAGACTAAAGCAGCTTGCAGTGTTCTTTTCATACTCCAATTTGCATTGTTTTCAACCGACATCATTTTCTTTACAAATGTAAAAATTTTTGGGAGGAACAGAAAATCGATTTATTAACAATATCTAAAGGAGTCGTCCTTTAAAGAGTTGAAAAATTATGAGCCTTTTTCTTTTCTGTTGGTTCTAATTTGTATCCATATTTACCATCATTTTTACACCCTTTTCTTTTTCATTAATTTAAAGGAAAATGAAGAAAAAGCAAATGAATCAACAAATGCTGTAGCTCAAGCCAAGACTGAAGAAAAAAAGACTGAACAGGCGCCTGGTGCTGAATCTGTACGTGGAGAAGTACCCAGAAGTTCTACCAAAGTCTCCAATCCACCAGGTGGAAAGTCTACCCCTTTGTGGTGATTTTACGTCTGAAGACAGTGTACTTTCTCAACAACTTTTTGTATTTTCGGGTTCTTTAGTTAAAGAAAATCATACCTGCTTACATACAAATTAATCAATGTTTATCTCTCATAGTGGCGTTAGGAAAGAGGATATGTGTAAAACCTGATCAGAATTAAATGCCTTCATTTTATCAGTTTCTATTTTTGTGTTGTGATGGATTTTCAACATCTGAAAATCCAAAATGTAATTGATCAGAATTACTTTGTAATGGGAACCATACCTTCATGCTTCTGTGTTCCTTTCACTTTATGAGCAAGCAATTTTCTGTGATGCGACACATATTTATACATTCGCAGAACTTAGCATTTATCATGGTCCATTTTTATGATTTTAGAACTTTATTTTTGTGTTTTTGATTGCCCAATAAAGTACTTAAAGACATGTATCGTTAGCGAAAAGGTCTTTTATTATTTAAGCTCTGCTAGTAAGATGGAAAGAGCACACCTTGATAGATATTGTACAAGATTTCAAAACTGTTGAAAGATGTCTTCAAACACAATTGAGATTATTTTGACTAGTGTATATGTTTGAATGTGTATTTGATAATTGACTGGGAGCTGGTATTGTAATACGAAGGTAGACCATAACAGTGCCTTTTGATTAAACAACTCGCATATAGCACACCTGTATTGCCATTTAATTATTATTTATGGTGCTTGAATCTTCACTTTTTAAAATTAATCTTTATCAAGTTGAAGTACAGTAAAGACAATGGAACAACACAATACTCTCTTCTTAGATCAAGGAGTATGATAGTGTTTTATATTTTTCTCTTGAATGTCCAAAAAGCAATACAATATGAGCTTACATTATTATTTTCTCTACATCCTGAATCTTTGATAAGAGTTCCAACTAAATTACTTATTTAAATTGTCAAAAAAAATATTTTTAATTATTTTTTCTTCTTATACCAAATTTAATCATATCCTATTATGAAAGTGACTAGATTAAATAAGTTAGAAACATTTAAGCAACAGCCTTTGCTTAAACTACCAATGTTTGGTACTAAACTGTTCAAACGTAATCTTTGCATTTGCTATAAATCATGCTAATTGACTACCTAAAGCTTTACAAGTCAGCTTTTGACAATCTCAAATATACCAAGTTCAAATTTTACATTTATTTTTTGTGTGGGAACTAATTTGTTTGTAGTGCAAAGCTAATTCATTTTTACAAGTTATCTGACCAACTGAGCTGTGTATAGCGACAGATCTATATGGACTGAGCTGAAAGCATTCCACTATGTTATGATTTTTTATTTATTAGAACTTTTTAGAGTATTTCATTTCATTATCTGCTCCCTATAAGTGTTTTGATCTCAATTTCCTGTAGAATACTGATGTTTATCACAGCTTGTGAAAAACACTGCGCTGATGTAAAATCCTATCAAGCAATGGTTGACTTGTTTGATTTGTTAATTAAACAAACCAATCCTCCATGATATTTCCTCTTTCTATTCCTTTTCCATGTCTGAATGGTAATTTATAACTAACAGCTATGCAAAATTCTGTCTTGCTTAATGGAATTTATGTTTATTTTTTCTTATAGGAATTTGAATTATGATGAAGAGGATATTGAGAATTTAATTCAACTACAGCAAAGCTTAAGATTATGGGCATGTAACTGTTACTAAGAGTAGAATACAAGACTGTGAACTGATCTACAACCGAAGCTTGCTGTTAATAACCTGTTAATTTTTTAACCACTGCTTGATTAGTGGTAGTACTTAAGGACCGAATGTTTGATGTGATTTGGTACATCCAGACATGACAAAGTTATTACAATTGACAATATTCAATTTCAGATCATCTGTGATAGATATGGCGATGTGAATTTTTCTCTTATTTTCAATATTTTGTTTGGAAGATGATCTTAGTTGCAATGCAACACCAATTGCAAATGATTTTTACAAACTTAAAGCTGCTGGCTTCTTGTTATTATTCTTGTCTTTGTTTTGCAAATGGCGTAAAACACATAACCAACCAATCTGAAACACTGAGTCTTCAGTGGAGTTTGTTTATGGCAAACATTCATGCATGTTAAGGTATTTAGTTCTTCACCCAATTCTTTAATTGATTATCACTTACAGCTTTAATGCTTTTTATGTATGTAATTCTTGTGGACCACGAACTTTATACTTTTATATATTTTTTAAATTTCCCCTTTTCTTTTTCATTGACAGCTCAGTCCTGGTATCATGCTTACATTTTTTAAGAGACTTTGATAGAAATGTTATAAATTGTTCCTAGTCAAAGAAACTGCAATGTTCAAAAAAATAACTGATTCACTACCCATTTCTATTTTTCTATGAAATTTAATTTGCCTTCCAAATTTTCTTTAAGTTTAAAAAAATCAAACTCTTTAACTTTTCTTCAATACCCAGCCAAAAATAAATACAGACTTGAAAAATACTCATTTGAAATGTTCAAATTTCCAGTAATTGGATGCCATATTTTGTATGTATGTTGACTCTGCTGATTGTTAACCTTTTTTAATGACATTACTCAAAGAATACTTCTATATTCTTCCTGTAATCTTAAGGAATTGTCATGAATAAAATTCTCACCTATCAGGATGTCTGACAAGATTAAGCTTAAGATTATTTGTTGAAGATTTGCATCTATTGAGCAGGAACTAAAAGTTATGTTTCAATCCTTTTCGTTTTCTATTTTCGAGCATCACACCATTTGAGAAAATGATCTTGCAAATGATCAATATGTATTGAACAAAGGTCAGATTAATTTTTCTTTTAAGGAAGGGAAGTAAATTTTCTTTTGCAAACTTCAGTACCCATCATGTAGATAAAATGCTTTGACATGTTACCATGATGCAATTATTGATCAAGATAGAACTTAAGTCTCAGTTTCAATATGACAAAAGGATTTGATACATCAAATTTAAATGGATAGCTTTTGTCTATTTTTTCTTTGCCTAACTAAATTTTCTTGCAAAAATAACCCCTGGGTTTTCCTGACCATTTCATTTGAAAATACCTCAAAATATTTTTTACAGGAATAAGAATGACTTCCTTATGCCGTTTCTATTGTTCTTGATAAGCTGATTTTCGTTCATGCTTTATTGAGCATGCATTATAATGACATCAATCTATGTTCACATGTTTAACGATTTATCCAACAAATTGATTAAACAATGCTGCTAACGTTTCATATGAAAATATTTTGTTTGTTGATTTTCTTGTTTTCCTCTATCATGTAAGAGTTTGATGTCTTTGAAGTTTTGGGATTTTTTTTGTTCAAATGATTTATATCATACTCCAGATATTAAGAGCTTACAGGAGAATATAACAAATCACTTTTAATGAATATTAAATTATATTTCTATCAAACTACTATTCAAAGAAATCACTTATAACAAAGGAATTAAAGAAATGGTGGAACAACCAAGAAAAGGGAATTACAGTGCTTCCAATTGTCCGTCAATTGACGTAAATCTGTCATTTTGTCTTTTTTTAATCCTTCATTATTGCCTGATATAGCACTGAATGACTAATTTTGGGGTCTTTTTATGTCAAAATTGCAATTGTTTTAAAAAATCCGT
>JAUUEB010511873.1:0-10004 GCA_032362205.1 Clione limacina | reverse complement strand
TTCCTGGCAAACAGGAAATTTCCCGTCAAGTGGAAGCCCTGGGTTTAGACCAACGATTTCACGTAATAGCACTGACCCTATAAAACGTTTGAATTGTTTGTCATATGAAAATGAGGTTTAAGACAAGAACGTTATAAACTGATCTGGTACAAAGAAGCTCATTTGAAAATGATAAATGTTAGAAAATGGCGAGGGAAATGTACGAACATCACTTTGCTTGTGTAGCCAAGCCTTTTAGTTGTAGATATGTATTCTTTTAGCTTACACATTTAACTTAAATTTAAAATGAAAGAAACGAAGCTTTAACAAAACGTTTATAGAAAATTGAATTACTGCTTGGGTTGCTTTAACCTTTTCAGGAAATGCTTGTGTGGTGCACCAAAAATGTTTGTGAACACACCCCGGTATTGCCACATCCCGTACAAACGCTTTTCGCACCGCACACAAAGTGTTGTTTTCATTCAGATTCGCACCGCGCGCATCTATCTTGAATGCGGAAGCCGAACCATGATACAGTGATGGAGACAATCGAGTATATCTCTTATCCTTCTTTGGTTATAATTCAAATTCCCTTACTCTGTAAATTGTAAATAGATATTGCTGGAATTAAATAGATGTCTTCATCGTGTTGATTTACAACATCGTACAAGATTTTACAGCAATGAGTTGTATATTTTTTAGTTGTCGTATACACAAACAGACAAACGGGCAGCGTCACATACCCTACACCAATATTTGGTGTCGGGAATAAAGTAAATTTCATAAAAAAACACAATTCAAAATACAATAGAAAATATCAATATCATTGTTACAAGGTTGATTTATTTCAAACAAACATTTCTAAATATGATTTGCAATATGGAAAAACAGAAAAGATGGCTATGAAACCCACTCAAGTAAACAATATTTCACTGACGATGGACTACGGAGAAACTTGTAGATTCGTATACACAAACATCACGATTGATTAAGAGCTGTATTTTATGTGTAAATACATACAGTTTTAGTAAGATATTTGCCGTCAACGTCATAAGTTGAGTTACTGTAATTACTTCCGTCAAGACCAGATATCCGCTCAGTGCAACTAAAAATCCTTGAACATGGCCTTTGCTTTCGTGTCAGCCAATGCAAAGAATGATATAGTGTTTATATTCTATTCCCGATCTTGATGCATTTGGAGCAGCCTAAAATTAATGAAACATAAACAGTGCGTTTCAAGACATATTCATTTGATAAACTGCATCTCTTAAATCGTTGTTTGTTCAACCTTTCTCTTCTTAAGGTACTATCAAGCATTGTCGACATTTATACGAGCGTACCAAGCGTAGGATTGGGGGGGGGGGGAGCCTTTTTACGCTCTTGAAAATGTTGACATATTTCTTATCATTTTGCACTGTTTTCGTTTGTGAAATCAACTTTTAAGTGTATACTTATTGGGGGAGGGATCACAGAAAAATCCAGTCATAAACTACCTGTCTCATTTATTGTCCTTTTGTTGTTATCGTAAAATGCTGTAAGGTTGTGTTTTGCATTTTACGTCACAATAACCATAGAAGATTATATTACAACGGTGCTGTTTGGTTTTCTAATTTAATGCCTTACATAGGATGCAAGGTGTAGCACACCTTACAAGTCATAGTACACTTATACCGAGCCGATAAGTCTTAGTATACTATCTTTGTTTATGTCCTTCATGATAAATGAAAGAGAGAAAATATAAAGAAGAATATTTCAATATTCCTTGTGTTAGAACATTCAAAGATATCCACCAAATTCACGGCAGATGGTACGACACTATGGCCAAGTACATATAAAACAAGAAAATTAACGACTATCCCCAGTTCATTATTTTTTCTATTCAATTATCATCCTTGTATAAGGATCGTAAATGCTATTGTATCAAAAATAGACTCCCTTTCGTCTCTGTACGGTCGGTACAATCGTAGACAAAAACACAATGTTAATTATCACAATTACTGGTTCTGCGTTGGTGGTAACTGAAAAGGGGCTTCCAACTAAGATTTAGCATGGTAGTTCTTCCTACGCGCGTCAACATCACTTCCTGTTTAGCCTGGTGAGTATCAGATGTTAACAAGATAAAAGCGGGTATTCCCTGGCATATATCCTTGGTGTCAGTATTTATTTATCCTATATCGGTACTCACAAGTAAACAAAAGGCATCATTTGATTTTAAAATGAGAGCAATCTTCCCTTTGATTATGAAATACGCTTACGCAGATATTTTGGGGCTTCTCTTTACTTTCTTACTGAAATAACTAATTAAAGCAGGAGGTGTAGGTCCTTAGTATGAATCTAATATTTTTACAAAACATTAATTTTTAAGACATTTGAAATGTTTTTAACAGATTCTTGAGAGTAGAACCTTAATAAATTGATCCTATACATAACAGGTCCCTGGTCAAACATAAAGTCAACAATCTGGGGGAGGAAAATCAAGAAAATCCTTTTGCTTTTGTGTAATACACATTAATATTGTTTACTATATCTAACTGATAGACTAGTGTTATACACATTAAGGTTATCCTACGAGTTCTCGACCATCTTTACACAATTTGCGGGGGGCCCAGGAGCATGCAGTGCATGTTTTCTTCCGGTGTAATCCTCAGCTATCACAAGAACGTAATGCGGTTTCGGGGGTTCCGACAGAACCACCCGCTCAGGCGCCCCCAGCAGCTTCAACGCCACCTGACGCTTGTTAAAATCTTGAGTGACTTTAAAGACTAAAATGCTCCAGCAATTGATAATAAACTTGGGCGTTGCCTGTGACCTGGGTCCCAATGGGTGTACCATTTTGTGTTGCAAGATCACCAACGAGACTGATCGTTGGGAAACTATGAGCCACGTGACTGAGGTTTAAGTCTTGGGTAAATTCAGCTAGTTATCATGAAATAAAATCAATTTAATGAAAAAAGACAATTCTAAATCCAATGGGATAATACATTAAATGCAGCACAATGTTGAGTTATTTCAAACATACATTTTTAAATATGATTTGGAATATGAATAAAATAAAAGATGGTTATGAAACCCACTAATGTTAATGATAATTTACTGAAGATCGACCTTGGAAACAATGTCTGATTCCAAAATCGTAGACTGATTTACACAAAGATCGCCAATGAAATAGAGCTTTATTTTATGCAAATACAGACAGTTCTTCTAAAATATTTCAACTCAACGTTAAAGTTGATTTACTATGATTTCTTCCAAGATACCCGTTCAGTGCAAATAATCAAAATGTCACGGGAAAAAAATGCAAAAACCTTAAACATGGCCTTGGAATTCCGTGTCTGCCAACGCTATGAAGGATTAAATTGGGATCACTTTTTGTCGATTCAAAATCGTGTTACAGACTGGAAATTAATGAACCTTAAAAAGTGCGTATTGAGACATGTTTATACGGTAATTTGCATATCTCAGTTAGACGGGTTTTGCTTTGTTTATCATTTCTCTTTTAAAGTAAAGTTTTGTTTCTTAAGTAAGACGTTGCATAGCACGTAAAACATATGGACAGCATTACATTATATGTCAATGTGCAAGGGGCGCGTTTTGAGTATATATATGTCGATAAGTCCAACACCAATACCCTTTGTCAACGCACCCCGACCTATATCATACTGTTATTGGGGTCCTCAGGGTCCAGAATGAGTAGGTAAGAAAAAAGATTGATTCGTCCAAGTGATAATTGACTAATGTTTGAAGATTAGTGTTCCCAGGGGCATAGAAAACGTGAAAGTTTTTGCCTCAAATGAAATTCCTGATTTTCTAAATACTATATATAAATATGCCAGTAAGCTAATGAGCATGTGTTTGTTTCCAACAATGAATTTTTAATAACGTGTATTTTGAAACCAACTAGGCTTTTCTAGAAATTTTGGTTCACAAGACATGGCTAATCTATGCAAAAAGGCGGATATTCTTGAAATAGTGGGTTGCTTCAAAAAATGGTCGATAACCACATTAGTGCGAACCACTTTGTTCGGAGATCTACTCATTACGGACCCCAGAGAAAATACCAAATAGGTCAGATTTGGTCTGGGGGATGCATGGATCAGAGATCTGGGTGCTGGACTAAATTTTCTCCATGAGATGCAATCCTTGTTTTGGTCTTATCTTTGCTTTCTCTCAAAGATTTATCGGGGACAAAAATTCTCATCGTTAGAAAAAAGCACATAGCTTCAATCCCTGGTATTTCAAATTTTCTAACAAGTGCACGCTACAAAATAAAATGATTTACGCTTTCTTAAATACATATGGCTGCAAAAGAGTTGGCGCTTGTTTTAAAATGCAGGACGTCCTCGCGAGTAGTTGAATTGATAATCCATCACTTCGTTCAGAAATTAAAAACAGTTTGGTTAAATATGTTGTGCATGCGAAACAAATTAGTTTCTACAGCTTGCACCAACCTTGTTCAAGGCATGGAAATAAGAATTGTAATATATTGACAAATATATTGAACAAGCTGAATATTGTTCTTCAAAGGCATTGAATGTGTTGCTAGGAAATGTTGTGAAACTCTGTTGTTCATTTAGAAGGGTATTTAAACAACCTACCATTAAACAATATTAATTTATTAACTTGAAATGTTAAAATATGACTATAATTTCTTTATATAGTTTTGATTATACTTATTATACTAACATATAATCCTACATCTTAATGGGAATGACAAAATAATGTTTATAACTTCAAAAGGTTCTACTCTGAACAATATCAGTACCAAAAGAATTGAGGTTTGAAAATGGTAGAATCAGTTAACAAGATGCTCATATAATGTAAATGACTGCTTGAGCATTTACACGGATTATTATTTTCGTTAGTTAAAACTTTCTTCCGCAAAAGTAGAAAGTAGTGCTAGCCGACGATCAGTATTCTAAAGGCTTGAATCAGCGTTTGTCGTGTTGTATTAAGATTAAACTGAACATACTAATATAGCTAAAAGCATTACCCTGAATCGTCCCCGTTTTGTTTTTCCACGTGTTACCATAATGAGAGACACAAGGGCAAAACCAAAGAAATAACTTTTAACTGGGTAAAAAAAGTAAAAATTCAACTTAGAGGAGTACGAGCTGCTGTTATGAGCAATATCTATGTGTATCCATACAATATTTACTTTAATTTACTGAATGTATTAACATGTTGAGACATTTCAGCAATTACATAATCTTGATATTACGTCATAATGACAGTTCCTGCGAAACTAACATCGTTGGTTTCTCCTTGCAACCTCAAAACCGCACAAATTAAGTTATATACTTCTAATAATACAGTATTTTTAAAAAAACACAAAAGTGATATCGGGTCATACAGGGGTCAAAGAGCAACACTGATTGGCTAACAATTGCAGCTTTTGCAATTACCTCAACTTTTGTTGTTGTGGTTTGGTTATGTTTTAACCAGTATTATTATATGATTACTCAGATAAAATGTAAGACCAAGACACAATTATACACAGTCAAACCTGGTATCGATGCAGATTTGTTCTAAGTGCTGTCGAAACAGCCAGATAAGAAAACCAATCTTTAAAGACAAATATTCAAATGCAGATTCTTTATCGAGACATCTCATTAAAATGGAGCTAGGAAAGTTAAAAAATACACATTTTTCCTAGAAAGTTTCAGATCGACAAGTGATACTTTTCTTCGTTGTGGATCGTGTAGCAATATTTTTTTTTATAATACCTAATTTTTGCGTTATCGAAGATTTAAAAAAATGAGCCGTCATCGTTGCGTGTTCCCGTCCTGTGTTTAGCCGCCGTTTTTTGTAAACATTAAAACGAAAGATTTGCGATAAAACTAGGTCATTTAAACACTCTAGGTACGTACAAACAAACAAGCTGTTGATCTCGGGATCGTGGGTTCGAGACCCACGTTGGAATTTTCTTTATTTATTGTTCTTCATCATTATTTTTTTGTCTTAAATCTGTCTTACACGTCCGGAGAACAGGGTATCTACCAGTACAATTAATACACACAAGAAAACTAACGCGAGATTCCGAAATTGAGTGAACTGACAAAAAAAGAAAACAGAAGAGACAAATGGAGGATATCCTTTAGAGCCCAAGCTAAGTGCTTTTATATCCATACTCAAAACTCCTCACTTAGACCTGTTCTGTTGGGTTTAAAGCCTTTTGTAGACGAACAAACTCGGTCAAGGACAGATAACTTAAATGTTTCTATGTTTGTGTTTCAAATTCTTTTCATAGTGCAATTGTCTTTTAGCCTCCTTGATAAAACTCAATCTCTTAGATGACGCGTATAATAATCCTCTATAATTCCGGGTCACTACGCTCCCTCAATTAATCTTGTGGGTCTCAACGCCCCCTCCTCTTGCAATGTTATTTACACAAATGCATTTATTCAAAGGCTACAGAGAAAGATCTTAACATTAAAAAAAAACAATAACTGAGTTATTTTAAAAAAAAGAAATTTTCCCACAAAAGAAGGCAATTAAACACACATTAGCGTAGTCTCCGTATAAAAGTTTAACCTTCCGATACAGAGAGCAACGTTTGACTTACGGCACAAAAAAATAAATAACTGACTTATTTAGGGGCATATGTGTGTATGTGGGGGGGGAGGGGGCACGCTTATCACGCTGATATATAACACCAAAATAACCTGTGTATACTGTGTGTCCTGTTTGTATGCTGCTTCAAAAGTTTCAGCTGGACGGAAACTATTAACTTTCCTAATTCAAACCGTTGTAGACTGGACCCAGAACTGCTTTAACAATTTACATGATTTAGTTGAGTAAGCATTATATTTAAGGTAAGATCTTGAAAAATTCAGGCTTTCTCTTGATTCGCTTCTGAGTCCTGATGGATCGAAACTTACTTATTGAACACAAAAATAATGTACGAGTATTTTAGAGTACACTATCCTTTTAACAATTGAAATCTGTGAGTATATTGTCTGAGTATTTTTTTTTAATATTACGTCCAAATTTGACCCCTTCCTATAAATACATTTCCACGTTGACTGAGTTGATGTTTACTGGTTGAAAGCTGGACATTCTTGATCAGTGAAAGTTCGTGAAGCCAGACGACGTAATGTGTTATAACACATATAAGACATTCTGTTTATTTCTGATGACTTTTGTTCTTTTTATCTGAATATTCTTCCGTACAAGGTTTTGGGACGCAAATTATGTTCATCTATCTCTTAAAATTCTAGAAAAAACCTCAGTTTGTTCGATCATGGAAAGGTGCAAAACAAGCCTTGGAGTAAAAGTATAACTGCTTTCAACAATGTTTCTTTTACAATTGTATATCTATTTGCAGACTTCAGATTGCAGGGCAGAAGGTACTGGTTGTAAAGACCCCAGGTGCTAATTTTCCCATTTGAATCCAACGAAGCATATAACAAACAGTAAGGTGTATATCATTGTGTAGAAATATTTTATATAAAACTATAAAACTGCAATACTATCACCATTGAATATAATTTAATAAATAAGGTAATATAATAATATGTGTCTACATTCTGGTTTGAACAAGAAGTAGAAAAAAATGAAAATATACCATTAAATGCAGTTAAAAACACTTTTAATGTCAGTAATTTTCACTGAATTATTTTACAAGTATTACTGCAATTATTATCCACATATTACCTTCAACAGACTGGGTCTTAATCACCATTGTAAATAATGACATCCGAAAGCACGTTCTCTCCCATGGGATACCATCATCCTAGTTTGAACTACATCACAACAGTGTTACCACCTAACAGCAACAATGAGACTAATGGTACCAGCACCGGAGGTCCTTCGTATTACAAGGTAAGGGTATCAACAATTTATTTCAATAATTTGATCTCAGTAGATACCATTAATGTCAAAAGAGGTAGTTGTTTAATTGGATTGCCTCAGTCCATTTGGTAATGTCAAAGTATCTACTACTTGAAGAGTCTTTCAATATGAATTATATTAAGACGATATGGACTAGCCCTCATACAATCTTTTGATGACCCGTCCCTGGGCCGAAGACTTAATCAAGTACTTATCTTTTTTAGTCGGCGCAGTTATTTAGTATGCTAATACAAATAGCCTCAATAAGATAACATTATATAAACAATCTACAGTGTCAGATATTGGCAGACAAAGAAAAGACAACAATATAAGGTTTTGTTAAAATGAATGTGATTCTCAGTATTAGAAAGGCTGTAAGCCTGAGCCATGAAGTGGTCGCTGATCATTTTGGTATAATAAGTCGTTTAGACAAAACAATAAAACTACACTCACATTTTTAGTAGTACTTTCGCCTAAGCAAGGCCTTGTCATACTGACGATTTCCGCTACTGAATTTTCTAAACGACTTATTATACCAAAATGAATGTGATTCTCGTTATCGTAGATCTCATTACATTTTTAATAAGGTGTATGTTCTTAGATAAGTATAGTACTGTAAACTTTAAAAGATATGAATTATGTTCAATTTCACATGGAAAAAAGTAGTTCTCAAATACATAGTTCTTGTTAGGTAAATACGCAGCCTCTTAACTCTACCAGACTGCAGACCATTTCACACTCAGAACTTAAATAGCTATTATAGTATATCGTTGTCGTGATTTTAAGCACATTCTTTTCTTGAGGATAACACCGTGCAGTGCTAGCGTAATTGATATCAATATGACGGACAATCTTGACATTTCATGGCAAGTGAATCGAATTTTTAAAGATTTCAGATCTAAAATTCAAGTTGAATTGATCACTGATGATAAATCACAATTATGAATCACAATGAATCATTGTCACGTCAATATTGATGTTAATAGTGCGTATGTCTGCTACAATTTGTTTTGTGTAGTTCACAACTCCCTTATCGACAGAAGTATAAAAGTATTGTATACTCCTCAAGAAAACCTTTGACAGGTCCTTGAAGATTATGATATTTTGTTCATTGACCCAATTTATTCTAGCTGGTCTTACAAATGCTCATCGGAAGAAATGTTGGTTGGTTTTGTTTTCAGCACATGGTTTAATGGGAATGCCATTAAGGAACTAATGCTGGTTTCCAACCGAGGCCTCCCATTGTCATGTTGTAACAATGTGGTGATCCTTTATTGCGATAGAAATGGAACCCGTAATCACGCAGGAGTTTATCGGTAAAAGCAAAATGCCCCCACCACCAGCTCAGTACGACAAGAAAACCTTACGCCGAGCTTCACCATTCCCGATAATTCAACTAAGCGGGCAACTTTAAAAATAAGATCTTTCGACATCTGTTCTCCATTGTTTGTTTTACCTATTACATCTGAAAAGTTTACTTTGAATTGGTCCTCGCTTAAAATAGTTAATTCCAACTGTTGATCTTACTAAAAACCAATTAGTAAGAGCAGAACAGAATTTTCTTTAAAACATTGATCAACGACAAATAGACAACCCCACTAAGACAAACATACACAAACTTGTACTAGACCGCTTACCTTCACTTATGAACTCTTATTTGTAGCATACAACTTCCTTGTACTCAGTTTTCAACATATTTCGTAGCATACAACTTCCTTGTACTTAGTTTTCAACGTATTTCGTAGCATACAACTTCCCTGTACTTAGTTTTCAACATATTTTGTAGCATACAACTTCCTTGTACTCAGTTTTTAACATATTTCGTAGCATAAAACTTCCGTGTACTTAGTTTTCAACATACTTCGTAGCATTCAACTTCCTTGTACTTAGTTTTCAACATATTTCGTAGCATACAACTTCCTTGTACTTAGTTTTCAACATATTTCGTAGCATACAACTTCCTTGTACTCAGTTTTCAACATATTTCGTAGCATACAACTTCCTTGTACTTAGTTTTCAACAAATTTCGTAGCATTCAACTTCCTTGTACTTAGTTTTCAACATATTTTGTAGCATACAACTTCCTTGTACTTAGTTTTCAACATATTTCGTAGCATACAACTTCCTTGTACTTAGTTTTCAACATATTTTGTAGCATACAACTTCCTTGTACTTAGTTTTCAACATATTTCGTA
>JAUUEB010511862.1:0-10004 GCA_032362205.1 Clione limacina | reverse complement strand
CAACAGCAGCAACAGCAGCAACAGCAGCAACAGCAGCAACAGCAGCAACAGCAGCAACAGCAGCAACAGCAGCATCAACAGTAGCTGTACCAAAAGAAGACACATAATTAATAGCTGCAATGCAAGCAACAACATCAACAGCAGCAACAACGAGTACAATACAATTCGCAATAAAAAAGTCAACAAAGGCAACATGAGCTACCTTCGATTTTAAATTTAAGTTTTTTCAGTAAAAGAGATAAACCGTTATACCCACAATATTTTCAGTTTGAAAAATTATACTTTTATCTTTGTGTTTGATATTGCTGAAAAAAAACGATTCTTTAAACGGACATTTTTCTTGCTGTCATTATTTTAAAGTAAAACAATTGTAATGTTGTTTTTTTGTAAAGGCACATGATGGAACATAACACAGTTTGCATTACAAAGAAACATTATTAAATTTAAATGTAAGAAGATAAGAACATGTTAAAGGTTACTCCTAAACGTGACCTTCCTAAGTAAAATGATGTCAAACAACAATATCTTCGATAAATAATCAAGCTATACCAACACTCCCCATCAACACGGTTGCTTGCTTATCTAATTTCTCCGTTAACGTCCATGAATTCCTTATAGGTATCAGCGGATATGATATCAAAAGTGTTGATTAAGCTGACAACTGCTGACTGTTTGAGTTCCAGTCACGTGCCAGTTTGACTGAATACCCCGAGCAGATGTATAGGGTTGATACATTCCACATACATCTTATATGCTCTCGTCAAAGTATCAATTTCATTCTTGAAGTCTGAGAAATTAAAGAAGCTTCTAGTGCTCTTGATGAACCGACTCAATACCTGTAACAGTGATGTATCAATGTTGTAACACACATCTTAAGTTGCCTTTACTCGAGCCATCACATGTCAGGTTCTATCCTCGTAGACTGATCCATGCTTAAGGTGATTATTATTCAGACATGAAAACGAAACACATTTATTTGTTTCAATATGTCATCTTTAAATGTTTTGTTTAATGTTGATAGACATTTGATTTACTATGTTTATTTCTGTTCACCTCAAAGATAATAACTTGAATACATTCTTTAATATCGAACAACCAATAAAACAAATTTGGTAAGTTAATATCGCCTGCATTCAAGTCTGCGTTACCAACTTGGTAAAAAGCAAACGATATTGCGGAGGGTTAATAAAGATTGCACACTTCATATTGAAATGTCATCAACTGTTGGTCACAATTTTTCGAAGAGATTTTATAACAAAAGAACAACTTTTTTTGTTTACACGTATAAATATATAACATTATTGAACCGATACGTTTAATTGGTGTTATTCCGCATTGAACAATTATGAATCGATTTTAAGCCATTAAGGAGACAAGTTTAAAAAGCATTGTTTTGTTCCTAAGTTGCTCAATTATAAAAAGCTGTTAAGAACATACTTGTATTGCTTCAAGAGTGACCTCTCCAATATATAACGGAAACAACACCCAAAAGGGACATAACAAATATAATCAACACAAAACAGGTCATACAAACATATTATTTTATGAGTTTAAATGTGTTCACGTGTCGAGCTAATTCGAATATGATGCTAAACATAACGGTCATTTCAAAAACTTTAAAACCGTCGGAAAATGTATATCACTAACGCAATAGGTAGGGGGATATGGTGCTATGTTAGCTGGAACGCAGCGTTATATCAACCGCACAGACATCTTTGCAAGTGTTTAATACAATTGAAGATAGCACTGACTAATAACTCCAGAGACGGAAATCACAACGACGACGACGACAATTTATTCGTTTACGCGTATCTACCTCGTTAACAACCTCGTTTTTTAACAATATCGATTTCAACATGTGTAAATCATGCAATGAATGAATACAAACAATGCCTCGTTGAGATGGGAAAAGGGATTTCGATTAAAATATGCTATCATGCTTCGGCAAAAATGACCTTTTTAGCATTTTATTTGATTGAGAAGTTCAACACGTGCATCGTCTGTTGGACTTGTCAAATGTCACTAATTCCTGCTCATCGTCTCTGGTACATTTTACATACCACTTATTTCTGTTTATCGTTGATTACTTTTCTCAGTAAATGTTAATGGAGATTATTGTTCTCAAAACGACAATAAAATCCAACTTATTCTTGTTAAAGGATGTTGCCAGCGTATGATGACACCTTGTTTAGTTGTTTCTATACAAACATCTCTGGGCATGCCCATGGGCGTAGCGAGGGGGGGGACAAAGGGGACGCTCCCCCCTGGATCTTTGAAGAGATGTTGGTTTTTCTCCAGCATCCTTTAAAATGCACCATTTTGCAACATATTTTTCGAAATTGTCGGGGCCAAGCCCCGATTTTACCATACTTATACTTTACTACCATTAGAAATATAATCTTTAAGCTGTCAGACGTTCTTAAAATGCACCTTTTCATTTGAATTATTTCTAAACTTTCCATAACCTATATTATAGATAAACCATTCCAAAAAATGATTTCCGTACGGTCACTTTTTTACTCTATATTTTCCCACCGGATAACAGAATTGCTTAAAAATACGCAATTTATCTTCCTATTTCAAATTTTCGCCTCGCTATGTTCGGCTCATACCATCATCCCTCCAATAAAAATTGTCTGGCTCCATTTCTGCACCATACTTCTTTGCTCGTGATTCCCATATTAGTAGAGGTTTTTAACTTTGTTTTGGACTATTTTACAAATATATTATGTTTTTTTTTACCATTAATGAGTATATACACGCTTTTTTATTTGATATTTTAATATCCATATTTGTTCCAATGAATTGTACTAGAATGTTTGGTAGATGCAGTTAACCCTTAAACCTGAAAAACAAGATATTTTCAACAATAAAATAATACAGTTGAGTCTACCACATGGCTCTAAATGCACATATTTGCTCGACTTTTTTTTCATCCCCCAGGCGCGTAGCCAGGGGAAAGTCCCCCATTTGAGATCCAAAATTCTCTAAATTTGCACCATTTTGAACCAATGTTAAAAATGTCGGTCGCTTTGCGGCTATTGCTTTGATAATATGCTCTTAAATGCTCTAAATTTGCACAATTTTTAACCAATTTTAAAAATTGCCCTAAAAATATCCAAGGTTGTCACCCCCATTTCTAAATCCTGGCTACGCGGCTGCCCCCACTCCGGTGCTCGAATTGGAGCTCACATTGATCGATACTGTTTTCAAAATGTTGCCCCCCTGGAAAAAATCCTGCCTACGCCCATGGGTAAGTGTACGCATGACAACAACCTATTTCATATTATGCCACTTTTGACAAAAGACTGCTCATATGAAGGACCAAAAGTGAAAATATACGCTAAAGTTGATGATCAAATGATGCTATTATTATGATGCCAGGAATTATAATTTAATGTGGTCTTTAGTGTAACGTTTGGAAATCTGACATATGTTTTCTTTAAGAAGAACACTAAACTAGTTCAATACCTAGGTTTTTATCTTAGACATTATCCTAGGAATCACTTTCTCAAAAAAGGAATTCGGTTTAACGAATGAATGAATATGTTTGCTGCAATAACGAGGCAACAAATTGGTCAATGACAAGGATTTTCATGTGGATTTTAAAAGCTTCTGACGTTCGTACTACATACTTCTATGAATTGAATCAAATGATTAACTTGTTGCTTGTGATTCCGTGACTGAATGGTTTATTATTGAGAAGCTAGGAGAAATACATCAGTATGTTCTTCACCATGTTAATTACGTTTTTAATTCAAGAACCAAGGCTAGTGCTACAAAATATCGATGTGAGATAATGCGCATGATGAACGGTTGTCTTGTAACACAAACGATTCCTTAAAAGCACACGCTCAAAACACAACAAATATGTTTCAATCTTCGATAATTGTAACGACTTTTTAACAACAATGAGGAATGTGAATGTCAAAGTGTCCGTTTTAACGTTGTACGAACAGGACTGTGACGGCGGAAGGAATGTACTGTACTATAGTGACCGGTTCTACTTTTTCTTTCACAGATAAAGAAATAAACAATCGGCTAAAAGGTTGTTTAGTCAAGTCAAGGTCTTGACACTAAAAAAGAAAAATGATAAAAATAATATATAATTGCAATCACTAATTTTCAAAAATTAAATGATTTATTTACAGTTTTTAATTACAATTTGTAGAATATCATAAACGAATAAAGAATATTGCAAACAACGTTTTCATTTGCATAGCATGCTTTTAAAGTTTGATGGTAGCCTCAATTATATGTATTGTTTGTTACAGGAATATGGCAAGTAGGCACTATCATGATATCGGTAGCAGTATTTTTCTTTTCAGTTGACATGAACTGACGTGGGCGGCAGACAATACTCAGAAGAATAATTAGGACATTAGGCAAAAGCTTAGGGACCATTATCAAATGAGGTTGTCAACTTAGTTACTTCTAGCGTGAGTTTGGTTATTATCTTAAAGTCTCACCGGATATAATAGATATAGGATTGTCATGGTATCACCTGGTTGTTCAATTATTTATGTCTAGACTGAACTAATGATTTGTATGTGGTATAATATAGTTCCCAATAGTCTATTTTAAACAACATTTTTCACACTGTACTGCGATTATTGGGAACGTGGGCAATCATCAGAGTTAATTATGTAAGTCGTTGGTTTGACAGTTACACAACATCTCATTAATTGTAAATTAAAATGAACATCAGATAAACATGTAATTTTACAAAGTGTAGACATGAATACTGACATTCCATGTTTAATAATAGCATACGCTATACGCCTTGCTCGTTAGGGCATCTACTCTCATTCCCTTATCAGAAGGGGGGGGTAATACAAGGGGGGGGGGTGCACATTGATTAATTTTCAATACAAGGGTGGTGTAAATAGAAGGGGGGGGTGCAAATGTGCCGATGAAATTTACAATTACCAAGTTAGATGTTGCCGTAGTTATTGTTATTGAGACCACCATATTGTTTTAACGCGAATATGGCAAGAAGGCACTAATATCAGTCGGTAATGAGGAGTATCTCTGGACCCCCCCCCCCCAGACTCAACCGGGTTGAATTTTATTGATCTTTCGGGTATATAGACACATAATTTACAATACAAAAATTGGTGTTTGCAATATATTGTTAAAAACCATCTTTAAGAACCTTAGTAATAATTTGCCAACAATGTCTACGAAACAAACACAAAATTCAGTAAGCAGTGATCTAGTCATCTAGTAATTCCACCGCCACAGTTTGACACTTGTTGATATTCAGTTGACATGACCTGCCGTAGGCAGCAGACAACACTCAGAAGAATCATTAGGAAATTGCTCAAGGCTCTTGGGAGATATCTCTAAATTAGTTAGCAAAGTATTTTGAGCTCTTAGTTACTTTAGCTTAGGCTTTTTGGGTTATTATCTCGAAGCCTCATCGGGTGTAATAGACAGATGTCTGTGATTGTATCATCCGGGCTGTTCAATTATTTATGGCTAGACTGAATAAGGAATTTTATGCGGTATCAGATATTTCACAATACTATATTCAACATTGTTGTTTATACTGTACTGAGATTTTCGGGCACGTAAGCAATCATCAATGTAAATCCTGCAAGTTGTTGGTGTGACAGTTACACGACATAATGGCCATTTTAATCTCACATTAGTTAAATATGTTATTTTACGATCCGTCGAAATGAATATTGACATGTCATGTTCAATATCGCCATAGGATATCCGCGATTCTCGTCAGTTATAAATTGTGTACGTTATTTCTTTCTCGTGGAGAGCGAGACAAACCCTATATTTGTAATTTGCAATGAGCCAGACTTGCAAAGTAAATGATATAAAGAAACTATTGAGACGGGAGATCATATTGAAACGGTGGAGTTGCTTTAACATAAAAAACAAGAACGATGGGTTTACTGGTCCTTGATACATATATTTAAAATATATACATACATGAACGTTCGTCACTAATCCGTTATCATGATTAACCTTGACAACATTTAACAAAAAGTGATACTTTGCTAAAGGAACAATGTTTTAAATGCTATTTTTATTTTAGAAAAAATGTTTTCAACAATGGCTAGCTTTACACAATTGAAAACCCTGCTAAAAAATTGTCGAAGCCAAAATTGTTAAATGATAAGAAGAAGTTAAAAGTTCAAAAATATTGCGGTTTTTTTCAAGAGAAAAATCATTATACATGTCATTTTAGTGTTTTGAAAATATGTATATTAGCATGAACAATAACATAGTATTGGTGGAAATGAAAGTTAATAAAACGATTTTGCTACATTAAGTTGCCCGATAAAATGGCATGATCATGAATTCAAATAATAACAAACATTTCAATATCAATATAATTAATTTCTTATACAATATTGAATATTAGTTTTCTGCAAAATGCAATATAATCCATATCTCTAGAGGCATGTTTTTTACGCGTGAGCATGACTCCATTTCCAATTGAATATTTACGTCACGAGGACAAACATATCTTGGCCATCCATCAATAATTGTGGTATCGTTAAGTTCAGCATTCATTAAAAGACGGAAACTTGCAAATTATGGTGTTTAGTTTACAGTTTATCTGATTATCTTAATTATGTTTCAGATTAAACTGGATACTTTTTTTTAAATATTTTTGTTAACTAAAAAGACTGCAGTTTGTAAGAACTGTAGGAACAAGAAAATGTCGTTAACATTTTGAACTTTTTTTGGCATACAGATAAAAAGCAATGTACAAGTAAACACGGGATATTCCATGCAACGCAACACACCAATTAATGTAGACATTCATAACTTTCAACTAAATAAACTTACGCACCAGTTGAACTGTTACACAAAAATTATACAAATAAGATGCATGCTAATAAATAATTTAAAAAAAACAATGACGGCAGCAAAAAATATATTGAGAAAAGCAATTATATAATATCATGCGACCGACATTTTAGAGGTTATTACGTTTGTTCATCGAGAAAAAAAAGTACCTGGTGCCTACATTGAATTAATATTTCATAACTAGCGACTTCGTCACATCGGCGTTACCCGACTTCCCCTTAAAATTAGCCCAAGAGAAGTCGAAGAAGAAGAGATTATTCATTCCCCACTGAGGTTCTAATGCAAAAGTGTTGTAAACAATGACCAACTTCACTCTTCTCCACATTCTATTTATTTTCATACGCATTACCAGTGTTGTGGTCGGGTAGTTAGTTGGAACAGGCGCGTAGCCATGGGGGAAAGCCATTTGAGATCCAAAATGCTATAAATTTGCACCATTTTTACATAATCTCAAAAATGTCGCCCGCCTCGCTGCCATTTCTCTGATAATATGCTCTTAATTGTTCTGAATTTGCATCCTTTTAAACCAATCTAAAATATAACTGCCGATTTACGGCCATTGTTTTAATAATATTCGAGGTCCCCCCCCCATTTCAAAATCCTTGCTACGCACCTGCGGTGGAATACTTGAACAGAGTAGTGTTTTGGGACATTTTCGGGTATTTTTTGAGTAGTCACAAAAATAGTTATCATTAAATGAACAAATTTAAAGTTTTCAAATTGAATAATTACTTCATTGTTTACATTATCTTGTAACAATATTGATACAAATTATAAATGTATTAAACAATTCTGTAAACAATAACATTTATTTAACAATTATTACAGTTGAATAAACATTGACCAGAAATATAACGCAAAAAGGATTAAAGGTAATCTCTTAATGTTTCCTCGCTGCTCGAATACGACTCAAGTAGAGTAGTCCTCGAGTAGTGTGGACCAACTACTTGAGTCGAGTAGTTCGAAAAGAATTCCGCGACTAGCCAAGTAGATTAGAAATAGCGAAAAACTCTGATCTTGTTGTTTCCCTTCGGTATTTTATTTAGCATTAAACGCGTGGCAAAGTCTGTTCAAGATTTTTTTTTAATCGAACTAAATTGAATCTGAAACTGCAATATAGTAATCCGTACGGCACTGCTCTTTGGGGTGAATAATTTACTTACGTCCTTGTTCTAACTCCGATTGACATGTGTTGTTGTTTTATATTTCAACATATTTATTCGTTTGTATTGCTTTTTTTTGCTCTACATAGGAGACGTGTATGAAAGTGTAGTATTACATAGCGAACATAACAAACACATGCGCATATCCCGTAACAGTGGTTTTATTTTCAAAATGTGTCAATAGACGTGTTGCACCGAATGAACACTCACAAGGGGAATGTATGGTTTTGTTATAAGCAACTGTTTCTGTAAAATAATATCAAACATGCCACTGTATTGTCTTGTTTGACAGTTTGTTATTCGTACAAATACGTCTTACTCCGATAACAATGAATACAATCAGAGAACAAACATACAACTTGTGTTGTGTTCACAAACACATACTATATTAACACATGTCATAAGTGCCCTAGCAACAAGCACTAATCGTGTTTATGTCTCCTAGTGATATGTGAACTGTCAAATAGACGTGTTTATACTGATTATATCGTGTCTTCTATCTCACATGAGTTCATTTCCATTCTAGTGTCAATCATAGATTTCAGGAGGATGCACCGTTTTAAAAGGTTGTCATTATATAGGGTGGTGTAGAAACAAGATGTGATGACGTTGTATGTGTGTGAACATCTATAAATAGTTAGATGTCTTTGTATCCGGATCAAAGTGACATGACAAAACGTTCAAGGTATAGTAATAAATATCCCTTTTCCAGGTTGACCCGGAAAGGCCCAAGCCCCATGACGCATTTTCTATATATTTTCTCTTACACCGAACCAAAGCATAGTAACAAGTAACAACCGAAAAAACTACAACGTCATATACAATTTAGGATTAAGAAAATGCAGATGTAGACTAAATTGAATATATTTATGTTCCAACTTTATCATATAATGTAAATCAGTTTATAATATTGTCAGAACTCTTCTGAACAGTTGAGGCCCTTAACAATTTGCGAAACATTATTAGTTAGATAAGTTCAATTTTGGGCTGATCATTATCAACATCATATGCCCTTTTGCGTGTATGTCTAATAGGAGTTAACGAATAAAGGGTTTATAAGATATAATATGTAAGAAATGTATTAAGGAAACTATTTGTCCTAGAAGATTGATTAATGTATAGTAGTGGTACTTATGCAGAGTTATGTATGTTTGTTAACAATATGTCGGCTAGAGATTGTCGTCTTACTTGTTGTCAATAGATACATTATCAATTACGAATCACTATTGTCTTCTTTTTCTCGGTTGTCTACGTTATCAGGATTATTCTGTTAATGTATAAACCATAAGAAAGTTATTATCCTAACAGTAGAGAAGTATTATAAGGCAGTTTATTTATCAAGCTATCTTAGGTAAGCTTATACGTGGTGAATGCGTTTGTCTTGAGAGCTAATGGTATGATACGAACCAAAGCTTGTGTATATCTCGGACCTTTAACTTTCGATGTTTTTGGAAGTAGTTGTGACAAAAATTAAGATGTTGTGGTTATATCAAACTGGATGGCATATTTTAAGAATATTCATATTTGAAAGTGTTGATCAAATCTCATGTATGGCAGTATGAACAGATACATGCGTGTCACTTTCACCTATATAAGGTAACCAGAAGTTCGAAGTCATAATAATATGCTTATTAAAGACCTCATATATAGTATACAGTAGAATCCCTCTATTACGTCCACCTCTATTACGGGCATTCGCCAGTTAAGGCCAAGAAAAATCCCCGATATTTTTCCTTCTTCAACTCTGTTATTTATTTCATTCTATTACGGCCATCCGCCAAATACGGCCATCCGCCAGTTAAGGCCACTTCTTTGGTACCTTTTGAAGAAAAATTCCTCTATTACGGCCACACAATACCCATTTCATAGAACTATGCGACACTAAAAAAGAGTATTATAGTGAAACATTCCATCAATCAGACAAAGATGTCTGATTTTTGTCATAAAACCCCTGAATAATTGAAACTGTATACTGTATACTTGAAATGGCCATTTTTTGCCCTG
>JAUUEB010511851.1:0-10005 GCA_032362205.1 Clione limacina | reverse complement strand
CAATTGAAAAACAGAGTTATGGCCCTTTTGAGTATTTTACTATATCTCTTTGTTAATTTTTTGCGAACACGCTGTTGTCCCATCGTCAAAGATAGAAATCTGAAATTGTGCACTGAGACTTAATTCACGGGTCCCTAAAAGCTGGAGGTTAATGTTTTGAAAACAAAACAGTTTTGGCAGAGTTATGGGCCTTGAGTGGTTTACTATATGTTATGTGTTACTTGTGTCTGATGTACGTGATTGTACTCTCTACGAGTACTCATTCATTTGTCTATCTTAGGTCTATCTTACATGTGTTTCACCTATTTGCGTTCTTCGACGTATCTCAAACATATCTGTGTGAGTGTACGAATCGTTATGTTACTTGTCGTCAACACACCTGCTTACATTCGACAGCGGAAGTAAATGTTCGTTTATCCATGTTGTCTTTTGCTGTTAGCGACGAAGATTGCCAGATTGGCAGTGAACAATATGTCTACTGTAGTATTTTATTTTGTTTTTGTTCAAAGAAAATATAGACTTAAATTGCCAATATTCAAAAATAAATATAGTCCGGCACGATGACCCCTGATCTATGCACCCCCAGTCGCAAAACTAGCATATATAATATTGTTCTATGGGTTGCTAAGGGTCCTAAAAAGTAGTTATAAACATAGTTTCTTAAACTGACCATTTGAGAACATAAAGTGCTAGGCCAGCCTAGTTGGTATCAAAATGATAAATAATAACGACGGAGATATTTTCCTTCTTGACTGCCGTTTTGCTTTTCTTCGTGTTTTATTGTGCCTTCATCTCCGCCTATTATCTGTATAAATCATCAAGCTAATTTCGTAAACGTTAGAATACGTTGTTTCAGCAAGAAAAAAACACCGATATATTTTGGCAGCTTGTCCCATCTTAATAACATTAACTCAAATAAACGAACATTTTGGAATTTCTAAAAGTACTTTTAAAGACATTAGGTGTCTTGTTAAGCTCTTGTTATTTAGGATCGAAGCGGTTAACCTGGGATGATACTATAATTGACTGTTGAACGCAGCAGGATGTACGTTGTTCAGAAATAAAACAACTTAGATGCTCAAGGGTATTGTCGTAACCTGTTGTTTTACATGATATGATGTATATGTCAGGATGAGGACGACACATCGACGGCTCCCCAGGTAAGATGTTTTAGGAACACGGTTCTTGTGTGTGATCATAAACTCACGTTCTGTTTATTTAGAGAAATATCTTCTCACTATTTGTTACCATTGTGGCTAAATTGCCTAACGTATTTAACATAATTGAAACTGTTATTGGTGCATTGCCTTTATGTTCTTAATAATATAGAATATCACAATGCAAACCAGATGTAATATTGATTTAACCTGATACAACCAAAGTGTATTCAAATAGAGTTAACTGAAGAAGATTTATTTACGATCAAGAACAAGTATATCATACGGGTACCATGTTCGGTGATGTTAATATCTCCTTTTAAAAAACATACCAAAATAAAGACGCTTATAAATATAATGATCGCCGATTTAACTTGCAAGTTAAAATATCGCTTGATATCGATTGATAAATATTGATCTCGTTAAAACTCGATCGATATTCATTCACCGATATCAAACTCGTGTGCCATATTTTTTTTTATAGAAACTCACCTAGGAAGTATTCACTATATCTCACCAAAGTTTGGGATTAAAGAGCCTCTGAACATCTGTTTGAATACATTTTAGGATTGAAATCATCATTACAAAGATGTACTATCTCAGAAGTCTAGTGTTTGTTGTCGTCCCTCTTACATTCAACCTGTGACGCTTTAGACCACCTACCAGCAAATGTCTGTTCCTGCAAACTTTCTCAACATCTAGAACAATGTTCTCTTTTGAAATATGTCTTCGTTTAGTGCCTTGATTCATGTTATAGCATGTACTTTTAAAAATAATGTAATTAGTTATCCTCATTCCAATGCGATTTTTATTAATTTTAACTGATCTCATGACTATTCTTCAAAAATTAAACTTAAATATTTTTAAAGCAATAGTTTAAAAGGGATTTTAAATTTATTTAAGAATTTCGGGAATAAGAATGAGTTTGTTTCATCTTTTTAATCTTCTTCAATAAAAATTCACAATAAGAATTTAAGTAATATCGAAAAAACAGAAATAGTTAAGCAAACAAAGATATCAACGAAACGTGTGGCCATGTCAATGTGAACGAAGATAAAAATAGAAATATGAAACAGTTTCACCAGTTAAAGAACAATAAAGACTTACCGACAGGTCAGCTAATTAGGCAATAGTTTGCTAGCAAAAGAATGATGTGATCTTTAAAGAGAAATAGATCGTCTCCGCTGCATTTTAAACACAAATATGTGTCACTGCTTGAGATACGCAATTATTCACTTGCAAAGTTTGTGAACATGATGTTATCTTTCGTGGGTTAGACACATTGTAACCATTTATTATAGTTACCATGCATATATATGACAGAAATTGTTACAACTCAGTATTCTTTTCAAAGGCCTACGATTCTTAATATTTCCAAGAATTATCTCAAGACATAATAAATAATGGACTTAGGCAAGAATGAGGCTAATGCTATGTTCTTTCCATCCTTTATTTGCTTTATATAAATACGAAGTGAAATCATCAGTTCAAAATACACATACCATTTTCCAGCATTTGTTGATTTTTGAACCATCAAACTCCTTATCAATCTTCTAAAAATAAAACAATTTTCATTCAAAATCTGAGATATTTGAATTATTGTGTTCTTTTAATCCCGGCGTTTCCATGATCATCATATTTATTCAGAGTAATATATTTAATAAAAATGTAGTGATAATAATAGGGACAATGTCAGAGATAATGGAAATGGAACGATAATAATATGACCTTGTAGTATAATTTATTGTCTCACTTCTCCCCATGTCTTATCTTACTCACTCAACCAATATAAATTTTTTAACTTCTGATAGTCTCCTCTTATCAAGGTCCATCACTCTTCTGTTAACTACGGCCAAGGAGACTATTTGGTTTGGTGTTATAAAAGCAAAATTTAAAAAAGGTAGAGTAATTTTGTATGCGACTCTGCAAAAACCTATCTATCTGATAATATATGACAACTTCGTACTACGTAGTAAATTGTTCGTACTCAGAGCTCATACCAATAAAGGGTGTCAGTAAAGTGAACTTGATTTTATGCAACTGTCTTTGAATTTATGTTCTGATTATTTCAGTGCAATGTGGGGTTTTTCCGTAGGACAATATTGTCACAATCTGCTGTATTGTAGTGAACACTTGCTGGCTGAGTTTATCATTAATTGAGTAGATACACTCAGTCAGCAAGTATTCATTTTATTCAACTTCGCATATTTCATAAAGGTTTGGTGAATATTCAAAAAGTACAAAACCTGCTTTATATATTTTATAATCAAACTAACAAAAACAAAAGTGAACGATCAACATGGTGAAGAATCGATACTCACAACACTCCTGCCTCACTACGTCTAAACACAAGGCAGTTCAGTCGATTTACCTGTCCTGTGTTTCACTTCTACGGGGTGTATACCCTTGCCGTACTATATTGTGTCAACAAACATTATTGCTTAATATTTATTGCATGGGATGTTTCTCTCTTATTTATATTCAGCAAATGAAATAAATATAACTAAGTATGTTCAAAATGAAACAAAAATATGATTTCTTCGTAATATCGAGTACAAGTATTATCCCATTCACATAGTCTTTTAAGTATTATATACTTTTACGAGCTTGGTAAAGTTAGTTATTTTGTGGAAGAACGTCGCATAACACCTCTCTGGCTCGCAAGTCTTGAATTTAGACTCTGACTTATTAATATATTTTAGGTTCGTAGTCCGATTTCACTGCGGCATGAGGTATTTAAGAGAAGCGAAATCTCACATTGGACTGTGGACTTTATATCCTAAAATGTATTAAATAAAGAAACACCTACACTATTCAAAGATAAGTTTATATTGTTGTAAGTATATAACACGGATAAAGCGTTACAGTACACTTGTATAATTTTATCTAATAATATCACATGCGAGATAAACCTCTCACACAACCATAATATGTTAACACCTTCTTTCACACACATAGTCACTTTATCACAACTATATGTAGTGTATCTCAAACAAAGGCGGTCTTTGGTATCAAGTGTTCCGTATAATGATAACTACGTTATCCCTCCTTTGACGGGATATCAGACCGGACATTCCCTGGATGACCGCTTGCGTTTCATAGATTCCTCGTTAACGATACTCACACATATCAGCTATCTATTTCTCATTACTGCTCAAGTAGATAACATGGCACACGTCTTATAGGGAACGAGTGTTATATTACGGGGACCTTGAACTACTTGATACAAGAGACTAGTTGCTTATTTCGTTTGTTTTTCATTAGGGTAACTCAACAAGCCTGTTCGTACCATAACATTATGTTTGGTTCAAAGTTCAAATGTTGTAAATTATACAATTACTAACATTGTTAATTTTCTTAAGCATCATCGCCAAGCAAAGTGGTACGCAACTTTGCGCCTCTCAAAACCAACTGTGGCAATATATCAACTATACTACGAAAGTTAGAATATCTTTGAGCACCTTTACAAACAAGAACCGTATTATGATGTGAAATTGATAATTTTTGGGCAATAATGATAGTACCTGGTCAACATGTGCAAACGTTTATTGGTACACCACGTGGCAGCGATGATTGATGGTAAAAAAGTTCAAACATTAACAGTCTGTCGTCACACAGTCTTGTGTGTTGTATGATGGTTCATAGTCGGCCAGCGGATGAATGTACCTTATGTTGTTATATTTTTCTAGAGAACTCATTTGTTTTATTCAAAAATAGCAGACTGTCGGATGTACTCAAGAAGTACCCGATAATATGCAAGCAATGTGTGCCATTAGTGGCTGGAGGTTGCTCACCTATCCGTTTGGGTCAATAGGAATGAAGCTCACCTACTAAACAGGTACTCCTCGCAGCAGCATCTGTATATGTCCCAGTATAGTTTTCCCTCTCTACTAAAGTATGTTTTATTAAGATCTAAATCACCCACTGACTGGCCATTTGAATGGCCCTACGAAAGTTGTTGTTGGCCCGTGTCTACGGACTTAAGAACGCACCAACTGACCGGGTAGTTCGTGACAAACGAAAATTCAAACACAAGATCAACTGCACTTGTTACAAGTTATTTTAATGACTCATATCCACGATTCAAGCTACAAAAAAAAGAGAACGAAAACTCCTACTTTACAGTAACCAATAACAATTAAGGTAAGGGCAAAACGATTAAAATAAAAAAAACATCAAAAACGAAGTTGACGTCTTTTGCATGTTGTCTGAAACTCATCGAGGTTATCATCTTTGTTATCATTTTTGAAAGCATCTGGCTATGGCCGGGTCTATTGACACACGCATGTATAATAAATATTTTCATTTCTCTTTGTGTACTTCTGTAGTCAGGACAAAGGCTACCTGGTTCGCAAAGTTCATTGAGGTCTTTAAATATCATAGTAGATTTGGTATACATTTGACTATAAATAAAACTTAAAAGATATAGATTGAAATACAGGTTAACCAATTTGTCAACTTTTAATTTATGTTTTCTTGACATAGAAAGATGTCTGAGGATAACAATATTCGATGACAATTGTACACTCTATTGTTGGTTTTTCCGCATACATTTTAGTTCTTGACAACATATATCTGAGTTTAAAACAACATTTAAAGGTTTTGCTTTTCTGGAAATAATATTTTTACAATTGAAAAATCCCAGGAAAGAAATGTTGGTCTTTGGATGATAAATCTAAATCAAACAAACAATGATGATAATCAAAGTATTATTAATATTTTTTAATTCGAAACTTTCTTGATATTTTGTTAGAAAGACAACAAAACAGCCCTCGTAAAACTCACAATAAAAAACTATTTTTTATAGATCTGATGAAACCAGGATGTTCCTTTATTTCTTTTAAAGAGAAATATTTTGAGATTTATATTTCATTTTTCATCCTATACCTTGATCAAAAGCCTTGTACAAGGTCAGAATAAGTTAATCTAACTGTTAATCTAGCTTTTTGAAACACATATTCCATCTTATCAGCCCCCCATTACCTTTCTCTTCTAGTGCCTATTTATACGCTCCACTAATCCCATTTCAAATCAATCATAAATGAATCACTTAAACCACACCTACTTTCATTACCCCTACCACCCTTTCCCTCCCCTCAATTATTTACTACTTGCTTATTTCACTCATGCATTTACAAACTTACTTACTTATTACCTACTGGTGGTATAGTGATTCAAGCGCCCGTCGTGAGCATTGACATTTAAATGGTCGAATCCCGTCCGGATCATATATAAGAAAGATTGAAATAAGAAGATTTGTATTAAGACTAGTAGGATCGCTGTCAGTATACTATGACTGTGTAGAATGCACGGATTGTGATAATAATTACATCATATATGTAGCAGCACGTATATAAATGTCAAAATACAACCGTTACTGGCACAGCCTGGTGTGCATTGACGGATACGTTACAATCATACATTATTTACAGATGCACTTAATCTCTAGGTTAAATACACAATCTCACGCACTCACTCACTCCAGTTATGATTAAACATTCTTCGATAATTATTTACTCATGCCATTTGTCATTTCTATTACCGCTGTTTCCTTTGTTATTATCAGCACCTTAGCGTTTCCATCATTCATTGCACTAAAATATCAATGTTATTATTCACCCATTGCCCTTTTTGCTTCTTCTGAATTTTCTTTCTTTGTTTTTCTTGCTCAATTGTTTATTATTGTTCCTTTTGTCAAAGTTAGCAATGTACAGTAATTATATAAATGTTATTGTTTAGCCTGCTCTTGTGATATACTTAACTTGAGCAAAAGAACTTCATTGTTTACTGTTTAACTGATCAAAATAAAAAACCTTTTTTAAAACCAAAACAATCAATAACAAAGACAAACAGTTGACTAAGCACTGTGGATTGAGTTAGAATGATACAACTGAAAACAAACAACTTACCCGTTATTCAAAGTACCCCAAGTTACTCGTCAAATTGTTTACATAACGATAATTATCTATGCTCTTAAGATTCAAGAAACCAAACTTGTGTTTAACATCACTATAACGAAAATAGTGCAATGATGTCTTCCCCCAAAACTGTTCACCTTACTATGTATAAGATAACACTGAAATATCTTGTAAATAAACACGAGTCACTAATTGTCCGTGTTATGTGGATTGTATTTGTTTGTGTTTGGAAACTGATTTTTGCTTTCAAAGCAAAGTCAGGTATCTGATGATAAGCGTATATTTTTATTGTCAAATTTGAGCAGGAATTGGCACTTCATGAACGTTATTATAACGGAATCAAAGGAAAAATGAAATGAAAGAAAAATAAGTAAGATAGGGAGAAAGAGTGGCAGAGAGGAAAACAGAGGGAGAGAGAGGCAACGAGTTAGATGCTCTATGCTAAATCAAAAGATAAATTATTATTATTCTCTTGAGTTAAATGACACATTATTGAGTATAATTATCAACTTTTTTCCCGGGATGCACTTGGTCTGATGGTCTAAACTCCAAAATTCTGCTTTCCTAGCCCCGAGACTCTATCAGATGCCCCTTGATGTAAAAGCATCGTCATCTCATTGACCTTATCAGTAAAACAGATATATTTCTTCACCTTATCCCATCTTATCTTTATCACTTCACCAGGCACACGCTGAACATTACTCACGCACGCGTATAGGCATTCTAGGTGATGAGTAGACATCACCAAGTGATACAATGAATGAAATGGTTATAGATAAAACAGCGGGACATATTGTTGAAATAGAGGACAGCGATTGCGTAGATATCTTTTATTAGAGTGGAGTACAAGGAAAGGGGAAGTAACTCTAGTAGGAAATTGGTGAACAGTGAACACCTGGTCAGGAGAAAAGGGGTGATTAGTGTAATCAGATAATAAAGAAAAATAAACGAAGTGGTAACAGGGAAAGCCCGCGTGTCATAAAGTCCTTTGTTATTCTGATTACGTTAAGGTTTTAAGAGTTAGCAAAAAGAACAGAAACGAATGATTTCAAAGAGAGGAAGTTGATAGCCTGATCTTATGATAAACTTTACTTGAGCTAATAAACTTCACTATAGTGAAGACATTTATGAAATTCCACAAAATTAAAAAAGATTAAAATTGAGACAAAAAACAATGACGTTTAAAATGTGATTAATTTTGAGGAAAGCTGGGGGAAGTAAGCAAGCAAGCAATTCGTATACAGTTGTATTCCTTGCGTTAAAAATATATTTAACAGATGAGGATAGGAAATGAGATTTAACAAAAACATCGAAATATTGAATAAAAAAAACTATTATTTTTTTAAGATAATGTGACAAATCTGTTGATTTTTAAAAGTAAAATAAACATTAACAATTATTATGAGCACATGGAACTTTGAAGCAAAGCCCAAACCAAAAACAGTACACTACCAACTACCAGTCTCAGAACACTTACAACGGACCCGTTGGTCTCGGCTAGAACTATAACCTCGAAATACCAGGTGCCAGGCGATATCGCTGATAAAATACAACTTAAGGTTAGAATCAAGTAATTATAAAAGGATTATTTTTTCCTGTTGAGCTAATCCTTCATTATGGCTTGAAGATCTAGAGGGAATCTGTACTGAAGCCTTCAGGATTAGGTAACCTTTATTTCTCCTCAATGGTATTAATGACAGTCAGAAATTGCTGTTAACCCCAGTGCCATCTTCCCTGAATTACTGTATTTGTTTCTTGTAATGCATACTGTTATAGACACCAAGACTTCAGCCCACCCAAAGCTGCAACATCCTGCACGGCCTTGAACTAATTATGATTCGAATGGGAGAATAGCAATGCAATTACCTTTTCATGAATAGAACACTCTTTAAATTACCCACTGTGTTAAAACCTCGCGTTCGTAACAGTTCAGATGTATATCTGCGCTATAATGTTTTAATTTGGCCTTCGGGGTCCGGTGGTAAGCAACTGCTTTGTAGCGAGGCAAGAGTTCGAATATCTATTTACGCATAATTTGTCTACCTTGGAGAGAACAAAGAATTGCTGTGAACGCCATAGCACCATATATTCAATTCAATTCAATTCAAAATACTTTATTATTTCGAAGGAACTTTGAGTACAACAATGGTACATTAAAACATACAACAAAAGCATACGAACATAGTATACATACACATATTTGATGCCATATTTCGTTAAACACACCAGTCAGTCATATTACAATATAACCATGAGGACAGGATAAATAAACTAATCAACATTAATTTTCCAAGTACAAGTCAAAGTATAAATCAAATTTATCATAATAACAATGTTAAATACATTATCAATAAACACAAACAGAAGAGGAAGAAAGAGAGGAAAGAGTGAAATACTCACATGATATTTTATCTTTCATTGTTTCGAAGTCTCACAGCTGTTGGGAGAAACCATCTTCTATATCTTTCTCTGCGTGTTTTGAAAACAGTATTATACCACTATGTGGTCAATTAATTATTGAAAAGAGGGAAGGGTCTTCTAGCATCTTTGGTAACTTTTGCCTGCAGGCATTTTAAAAAATAAAGTCAAAATTATCTTGTTTAATCTGTTTAACTTTAGAAGCAGACTTTAATCACCTATTTATTTTTTTATTGTCTTTAAAATTTGTATTTTCACCCTACAGATAAATGCATAAATAAAAAACAGACTGAACTAGAAAAATGAGTACTCGTAGAGAGTACAACCCCGCACATCAGACACAAGTAACAAGGAACATATAGTACACAACACAAGGGCCATAACTCTGCCAAAACTGTTTTGTTTTCAAAACATTAACCTCCACCATTTAGGGAACTAAGCCTCTGTGCAAAATTTCAGATTTCTATCTTTGACGATGGGACAAAATTTCGCAAAAAATTAACAAAGACATA
>JAUUEB010511840.1:0-10005 GCA_032362205.1 Clione limacina | reverse complement strand
TATGTTCATAATCACTTTAAACATTGTCAGAACCACACGATGAAATACTTAACGAATTCAGCAAATCTTGTCATGTGAACGCGGAAAATTATATTAGTCAAATCTGTTCTGTCACGTGATGGATACAGACTCTCAAAGACTCGTGAACAGAGCAGACAGAGGCGCCAATTTCTGTCTTTGTCTTCTGCTAATCCAGCGTGGAAAGTCGCGTCTGTTACTTCTATTAGGCCATTTATCGGTAATTTTACTAATAAACTGTTGTCTTTATTTGGTAATATGATTTATGTAGAGGGTGTAATGGCTGAATTAGTATAGCGTGCGTGTATGGGTGTGTGCGTGTATGGGTGCGTGTATTGTTATGTGCGTTTGTGATTATTGTAGCGTGTGTATGTGTGTAGTATGTGAGTTTTGACCTGAGTGTTTAATTTTTTATCGATAACGTTTTAAATATATGTTATAATAACAGTGAAATAGAGTTTGTTTTGTAGCATCAACTTTTATATGAGCGTGCGCGTGTCTGTATGTGAGTGTTGCGATTAGTTATTGATAGTGTTTGATACAAAGGGTATCATTATATGATTACATATATGCCGGTTTCGTGATCTCCCCCCCTCCCCCCAATTCCCCTGCCACTATTGATGCACACATTAACTTGAAATAAACAGTGATATTGTTAAAATATTGTCTTCCATAAATTTGGTGTTAAAAATGTGGACCAATGGTCATCGAAAACGAGTTGTTTTAAACACATTCCTGTATTATAATTATAGATAATGATAAGTATTACGTTTTCTCGTTCCAGGACCAGAACAGACCGACATTTCCACAGAGCCATGGTTTGTCTGGGTATTGGTTGGTTGTATAGGAGGTACTCTATTGTTAGCTTTATGTGTTTTCACTATCTGGCTGTTTAGACGTAGGAAGAGAAATTGTTATCTTGTCCGTGTGGGGCTTATTGGATTATCTTTTAAGGAATTTATAAAAGAAGAAATGTGAACATTTATCATGACCAATTCACAAACGTTCCGGTTACATTCAAATGAATTTGCATAACGACCCTGTTACCTAATCAATCAATATGTATGAGATATTACTTCTTCGCTGAAATTAGGGTAATTTGTGACAATTAATTATAATATAATGATCATTAACATGCCAAATTCATAAAGCATAACATGGATGTCTAAACTTTATTTACGGCATGGAGACTTAGTAAAGAACTGAATATATTGATTTAAAAAAACAGACAACATGCAATCATCGTATGTTAACGATAATAGTGTTCACAATATTGAGGTATTACAATATGTCTCTGTAATGTACATTGCAGACAAGTTACATTTCAATGCATGACATCATAATTGTCAAATTAATGTAATATGTTATATGTTATTCCTAACAAAAACTGCATTATATTTTAGATAATCTATAATCTGTAACATGTTGAACATTTTGTTAATGTCATATTTTATTTACACCTTTCATAATCATATTGATTAGATCACCGTTTATGTAATTTATAAAGGAATACATTTGTCCGTCGCTTGACATGATGATGATAACCGTCATAACAATACTTATATCAATACTAATGGACCAGACAAACATTTTTGCAACAGACCAATTAGGAATATGGCGGCACAAAAGAAACAATTGCATAACAGGTGCGTTCCATGTTATGTGGAATACCATTTTTCAGAATTTTTCCCAGGCAAAGACATCTACTGACACAAATATGGATACATTATGTATTATGTTACTTTAAATCAATAAAGATATGGTTCTAAACTCATGCTAAATGATTTCAATGTAGCCAGATAAAACAGTTATTAGCAGTCACCGTTAGCGTTATGTGGATCACGCTCTGATTGAGTAGGATCATTTTCATTATTTCTTTGAATTCAACACGGGAATTTCAGCATAAGATCAGGCATAGCTCAATTTTGTAACACAAAAAATATATGTATATCATTCATAGTTTTTTAGAGAACCAGGAAATCAGAGACGTGGAGCCGGAGTTGAAGGGTTGTCAGTTTAAAAATAGAGACCAAAAGTATTGCAAAATGAACTTTTATTCCTGGCAATACCAAAAATGTAAAACGTATTGGTTTGAAAAACTAATACCTACCATAATGATGATTTTAAAATTTATTTTTTTCGGGTCATTTAGGTCAAATTTATATATACAAATTCATTTCTATAAGTAGGCAAGAGCCGGAACCGACTTTTAGAAAATACCAGAGACGCATTATTAGACATACGAATAAGATTCGATAGAGAGAACCCTGGAAATGCTATGTAGTGTGGATCATCTTTAAATTGTTATGTAATCACCTCTTTAAAATCAATAGGAACAATCCCAATTCATATTTACGTTTTCAAATTCCTTTGCTCACCACAATTGTCATTTAAACGACATCACAAAATCGGATACGATTAGTTCTCTGCCTAAGAGCAAAGTCGTAAATCCTCGTGTATTGTAGCGATAAATCCCTCTCGGTGACAAGGTTATCTTATTAAAATAACAGAGTTATCACGTAGGCGGGTTGTATGTGGGGTTCCTTCATGCTCGTACTGATAATACTTGTCACTTTTATTTTCCATAGGCGTTATTATTAACAGCTACATATCTTTGCGATGAAATGTTCTTAGGAAGAATTATGATGGGTAATGAAAACCGATAGTGTCAGTCAGTATTGGTGAATGGATTTGTTTGTTAATGCAACAGTGTCTACAGTAAGGCACATGGTGTTAGTTTAGAATGTAGGTTAATAGTTAATTCGTACTATTAAGACTTGTTTTTTTTAGAAAGTATGTAACACTAAAGTGTGCTGTAGTAAAGAATTTCGTTGATCAAAATAATTGTTTTTCTAAAAGATCCGTAGGTCCAAATTGTGACTCTGCGGATTAGTTTTAAAAATGTAGATGTCTTTTGTTAGAAGGCTAATTGTCTATGGACGGATTTATGCAAAAAAATATGTTCCTTATATATGACTACAGTTTTTAAATATAAGCATAACCATACACACGTGAAAAAAAATTATGGTACTATTATTTATAGATTGCTTGTATCTACTTATATATTGGTTTCATTATCAAGGGTGTACGAAACAAATTGAGTAAATAGATAAACTCTTACTTTAGTATGCATATATATAATTACAACCACACTAGAAATACGCAATTATACACGGTAAAATAGTACTTTGGCATTACGTCGTGTAAGTTTAACTGCAAGCTCAAAAAGGACAAAGCATTAAAGATGCAAGCCTTGGTAAACGAAACACGAACCATTTTGTTCTTAGTCCGACAGTATATGCCATTCGTCATCAATTAGCGAAAATAGGTAACAGTCGTGAATATTGCAATTTTAAAAAGAACCCTCATCATATCTTGTTTGCCCGAATCAACAGGTACGACCTATTCTTGCTCTATAAGATAATGGGATCTATTTATACAACCTAAACTATCAATGATGAAGTGATCAGGGGTGACTAAAGCAATTATAATCGACACAATCAGTAGATCAATGGAGATGATTTGAGATGGGAGAGAGACCTCGAGTAGCCATAGAGAGGGACGATATGTAATAATAGACTGGAGGCTAGACTGAAGTGTGCAATCTCGTCTTGTTAAGGACGACAAATAAACAGTTTATCAGCCCACAATGAACCCTTTATCGTTATTAATTGTTAGCTAGTGGATAATCAATAAACAATCATTTTTACCGATAATGAAGAAGGTAAACAGTGTCTATGGAATAGAGCTGATCTTGAAAAACACAAATACACCCGTTCTGTCCGATTAGTTGTCATGACTGTATTATTTTCGTTTTGTCTACCTCAATCTCATAAATTTTGTAATAGCATCAACAGATAATCTTTTGTGATACATAATAAACTTTGTCATTATGACTTTGAACCCAATGTAACAGTGTGTGTGTGTGTGTGTGTTTGAGTTGTATAGGGTTTTAAATTGTCATTTATATCTTCACATAAAAACATGTACGTATTCGCATACCTAGAAAAATAAACGACAAGTCTTTTGTTTACAGTGATCCATGACATTCTCAAAAAGTATTCAGAAAACTTTAATTAAATTTCCATACATGTTGAACATGTTGCCGGTTAGTCCACATTATTGGTTATATCGTAAAGGAGCGCTTCGAATATTTCTCATTTAAAAAAGAAATCCTATTTCATCTTCAAATTTTTTTAACTCCGCTAAATTAACCCACGTGCAACTTTAAAATGTATAACAGTAATGACACTAGAGAATCGATCAGACCGCTGATGTTAATCTCACATCCGGTGCCTTGTATATTAAACTCCTTACATCTCTCTCGTGTCATATCGTATATTATTTAAACAAAGCGGAACCCTATCTAGCTTTAACGAGGCGTAAAACAATCGAGAAATAATGAGCTGTGGAAAGTAAGTAAGAAAAGAGTATAATGCAAATGGAGAGCAGAATAATTTTAAATGATTGTTAAATTGGCTCATTTTAACAAAAGAAGGCTAAAATGCTGGAATTAATGAGGTCACACTTGAGGGGTCACGGCGCAAATTCTTTCATTTCATTTTGGATGAATAAATTGCTTGTTGGTTTGATGTCGCATAGTTGAATCTGCCATAATTAATATATCTATCTTACTGCATAGCAACATGTTATGTGGGTGGATTTGGCAGACTCGGTGATAAAATAGGCGTGAAACAAAGTTCGCGAACGAGTACAGCAATAAATGTCAATGAATTATGGCAAAATGACGCGTAAAAAAGTTAAACCTTGATATATAGGAAACCATAATTCATCGTGTGACCGAACCATAAAAGCAACGCAACATTATATGTCAAGTAATACACAATATGACTGACTCATATGAGTAAATATCAGAACATAAGTCGAGAGATTTGATCAACGATTACCATATGTTGCTTACATATTGTTCTGAATCAGTTAAGGCGATTCAAGTAAAATCGGAATCAATAATTGAAAAACAAACACGTGTTCAGAATAAAAAAGTTCTGATTTTTGCGATACGGAAATTCATTATGTTTGATACTGCGGGTTCCATGGTAAATAAATAATCATTCCTTTAACCAAGCGTGATATTATGTGGTTCAAAATCAAATAATAAACACTCAATCGTCTTATTGCAATGTACTTTGATAATCAGCACTGATGTTGTTATTACCGGATACACCCCTGTAATGTGACTGACACTATTTACCATCACTTCTTATACATTTATACAACAAAACACAACAGTCTGTCCCCTTTCTGTAATATTTACATTTTGATTCATCATGAAATAAACACTTTAAAAAAATCTCTCCATTTACCGAGTTGACGAACATGTAAATAGGTCTTTTTAATATCGGTCCTCCCACTTCATGTCCATTTTCAAATTATAATTGTTTTGTTTTCGTTTCCGATTATTTCTTTGTGATTTCTGGTTGCCCTTTTTGTATGTATAATGACCCTTTTTTATCTGGGAATAACGTCTGCTGTATAGTGTTGACTAATTGTACCACGTTATGTGGCAACTGCTTGCAATGCCCTCATCATTGAGATCGACAAATGTCAATAAAGACAAAGCCCAATTTGAGGTTTTGCAGATTAATTTAGAGGTAATATGTTATGTCTTCAACGTTTGCTACATCGATACAATGCATTGTTATCAGGAAGCTATCCATTATCTAATTGGTGGCATTTAGGTAAAAATGTGTCCTTTATCTGATAACGGAACATGACATTGTGATTCAAATTATACTAATGTCATGTTGTTAATAACTGAACATGAATATACGCATTATGTAACGCATTCCTTTTGCATCAGCTTTTTTTATGCTGTATAATATGTTATTTTGTATATCTCTTAACATAATCTGGAGTGATTTATCTTTTTTTATACTAAGCACTTTTATAGTAGTCATTAAGCGTTGCTCCTGGGTAAAGGAGTAGCATACAGACATTCCTTAGAAAACCAAGTGGCGTGATAGGCTTTAAACATAGTAGACATCATTGGCGATGAAAAATACCGTGCACAAGAAACAAACACATTCTTCTTCAAGGAAAAATTTCTAAACATCAACACCAGACATCAACACCAGACATCAACACTTATGTAACTGTAATATGAGCCAAATCATGTCTATGAGCCAAAATCATATTCTACATGAGTTACTTGCACTTGTAAGTAAAGAGTTATTTCCCGTTGGGGCTATGACCATCCAACGCCTCTCTACAATATCGAATCATTGAGTTATGAAGTGGTCCTTGTGTTCTGCCAGCTATGTGCCTAATTTATTCTTAATGGCAGTTTGACTCAGATATTTCAATAATGATGGAGACAGATGAAAAGAAGAACATTTTCTATAAGTGTCAAATGAAAGGACTTTAAGTAGAAGTGTACAGGATTTTTGTATCATTATTTTGAAGAACAAAAAATGATATATTTTCATACGATATAATGCAATACAAGTAGCAATGTATCATAGTACATACAATTTGTATCCTTTTTTAATTTTAGTTTAAAGAACCAAATACAGCAGTGAATTGCAAACGTGTATTGCATTTACACAGTGGGTAACTAGCTTCGTCATGGGAAACGTGTACCTTTCGGGTTTTGTTTTTCCGAGGTAGGAGTTAAAACCACATTATCTGAGTATGTGGAGGATTTTGGAAGCCTACGACGTGGATAATTAACTGTGTCAGTTGTTCCAAATGTTAATGGTACTTAGGTGATCACTTGACTCTTGTTAACGTTGTAGTTCTGATTGATTTTAAATGAGATGATTTGTCTTTGTCGGGGATGCATGTAAAGAAGATATGAAGGAGTTCGTAAATTCTAAGCTACACAGAGACAGGGTTTAGCTTACCTCTACTTACCAACTTAAAGTAACATTACTGGGGCATTTTTGGCAGGGGGGAATGAAGGGTTTTGCTTTCCCCCCAAGACTCAACCGGACTTGGATTTTAATGATCCTAAGGGTACATAGTACATATTTATATAAAATCATGGCTTTGCCAAAAATGATGTGTATCGGGACTTGTCGCAAATGAAAGGTGTTGCTGAGCATTTACAAATACGTATTTTTGTCTACGGTACGACCAATAGTTTTCGAGTTATGTGGTCCAGTCTGATCGTTGAATCATCGGGGCACATTTGTTCTGCTGATAATGTCCGCACAAAAAATGTGATATCTAAAAGCATTTAACTCAGCGACGTTAGTCCCTTTGTTGTCTTTTAATTGTTAGAAAAAAGTCTGCTAATTGCTTCATGACGGTTTAATTTCCCTTCCACAAAATGAGGTTCACTTCGATTCGACGAATATTGATAGAGATCCATATATTTTTTAAACAAAAACGAACATATCTCATAACACTTTAGAAGCGGTTTGACCAAGTGCAGACAGGGACGCTCGAACTTACGAGGGCCCGATCCTCGAATATGTCCTGATAAGACAGTAAAGAATTATTGATTTGCACCATATTTGGATATTGTATTAAGGGCAAGAAAAAATGTTATGTCATATAAGTCCATTTGTCATATATTGTTTACGTTTTCCAATCCTTATCAGGCATTTATCTTAATGTCCCATAATTATTCTATCATTCTGATGATTATGTTCAACCAGTTAATAAGTGAAACACGTTGAAGCAACATTTACTGACATATGCAATTTATTAAAGAATATGTCAAAAAAACAAAAAAACAAGATAATAAATCAGGAATAACTATTCCGTTTCAACTAAAATAGCAACGGTCTCGCTCATCACTCTGAACATTTATTTGTTGATGAATGAAACTTTATATAATCCGAGAGCCTCCCTTATGAACCTCCTTTCACCATAAACCATTCTTATCTTTCCTTGCCACATTTTCTAATGTATCTTCTTTAGTTATTTATCTGCATAACTGTAATGTCAGATAACGTTTATCCTAAACATTGCTTTTAGTATCCGTACAACCACTTGGTTTAGTAAAGTACTGGGTGCAGAATACACTACATCGATATCCTTGGAAAAGAAGACATTAAGACCCATTAGTTACACAAGGACAAATCGTCTTTGTGAAACAGAATATGATATATTTGCTCTCTTGACCCACATGTGAGGTCCGTGATGCTTTTGCACTGAGTGAGAGATCAAAAACATGCTGAGGGGGAATATAAGTCGTTTTGCATTTTTTTCGGATATCACTGGACATTTTGTTGCAACATAATATAAAATGCTGTCCAAAACATCACAGAATTACCTTCTTTAATCTTAGTTAATAAGATCTAAAGTTTGTAAACACTTGCTAACTGTAAAAAACGTAAACAACAGCAAGATTAAAGCCGATGTGACATTTAATATCACTTAAACTAATCGTTAGCCAGCGAAATGCAATTCAAAAACACAAATTGACTCAGCCTCTTTCTCAATTGTTGATCCGGAAGAACTCAACTATAAGCCAAACGGTTATGTTTATTCAAGACTGTGCAACAACACTTAAGTTGGAATATAAACTGACAGTTACATAAGATTCTCTTGTAAGGTCTTGTCAACTTTGTTTGAGTAAATATTTTGTTTTGATTGGAGAAAAAGAATGATGGTTAGGAATTTGGGAAAGAATAACAATCTAATACTAACATTTTTTACATTGAATCGTTTTCTATTCCTTATATTATATTGCGTTTGAAGTTAATAATTTGTGTTGGAATCCTGTCGACTATCTTTTTATAAATGTTTTTTTTTGGATTGAACAAGAGTAAGATGAATGGAATTTGGAAGGGAATAACAATCTAGCCAAAGCGACTATTTCTTTGACTCATTTTTTTGAATGAGCAGTTTTGGATTACATATATCGAGTTTTAAGACACTCATTTTTGTTAGGCTTCTATAAACTTTCGTTTGATAAATGTTTGTTCTGGATCGTATTCAAGAAAGATGATTCAAGTTAAACGAGGGATAATGAATGTAACAGTGTCATTCATTTTTAACTAATTTTTACGTTGAATTAATAATGAAAATTGGAGGATCATATTTTTGAAATCTTGCCTATCAATCAACTTTGTTATTGCAAATGTTTATATTACAGCGCATATGTTTTCCCAATTTTTACTTTTTATATGTTTCACTGCGTTTAAAAACTCGATACAGACAATTTTAAAGAAATCGTAGGTTAGGCTCTTGCATGAACATTGTTTGTATAATGTTAATTTATAAACATTAGATAAGAGTATGTAGTTTATAAATAATTAACATTTTCGATTTTTTTTTATTCCGTTTTGTTACCTTTAAGCTAGCCATTAATTGTTTCGACTAACTCAATTTACCAGTATTGCATTCAAAATGGGAAGAAACTATGATTCAAATCGTGCATCAAGCTGGTACTTGTAGGAATTGAGATTAACGATAACTGATGTTTTTTGCTCTTTTCTGCCACCAGATCGGTTTATACAATTATTTTTATAATTTACATCATGTAACCGTAACAATTATTATTATGTTACTCATTGCAGATAGTAAAAAAAAAAATAACGCGCATTTTAAACGTATATTTATTTTACTTCTTTTTACAACATTACACTTATTTATATGGACTAGACTCCGGTTAACATCATGTAGTTTAATGTCATGAAGCGGATGATTTTAAGTTGTTTTTCGTTAACTATTATGATTATATTGTTCTTTTGTAATTGTATGTTATCACATTTTCTAAAACTTCGAATGACATTACATGGATATTACATTTACATCGGTTCTGTAAGCCTCTCGTCATTGACAAATAAATTTCATGCCAGGACTCATTACACAATATGGATTGTTATAGAAGGTACCTATCTTAGTAGAGTAATTTGTATGGATTCCGTGACCATTTTCTCCCAAACTTAGTTTCTCAATGGTTTAAGGTAGTTAAGCCAATTCTAAAGAGATTGAGCTCCTATATACCTCTGGATTTTGAGCGGAACGGGGCGTTATAGCATAAATTCAAGATGGCCGCCGTCCATTTTCGGT
>JAUUEB010511830.1:0-10005 GCA_032362205.1 Clione limacina | reverse complement strand
TCTCTCTCTCTCTCTCTCTCTCTCTCTCTCTCTCTCTCTCTCTCTCTCTCTCTCTCTCTCTCTCTCTCTTCTTTATTTCGTTTTCTCAAAATATTTAAACATTTCTTCCCCTTATCTGTTTTAAAAGATAAATCATTCACAACTAGAAATATTGTATACTATTAAAAGAAGGGCTAAAGGCCTACCATAAAAATTAAGAAAATAATAATGCGACATACATTTTATACGTCTCCTTACAATTATTACTCACCGATAATAGAAATAGGTTTTCTAGCAAACCGTACACGCCCTCGTATACCCATGTACTTGCTCCTACATCCGGCCGACCATAATCGAATCACATATTCAAGGCCGAAGAAGAAAACTAGTACTATTTCCTGTAAACGTATTCAACATAACATGATTAAATGAATAGTTTATTATAATAGATATTATTAAACAGTATTTGATAATTGGGTCGGATAGGCATGTATATCATTTTGATTGGTTATCTGGTGTTTGGACATAAAAGAAGAGACACACCAATTTTGAGAGATTTGATGTTTGAAAAAAAATCAGGTATCAAACAAATGAATTAAGCCATGCATTAAACAAAATTATCATAATCTAGTTGACACATAAAAATCAACATGGAATCAAAAACAACAACATTTATAAAAACACAAAGGATGGATGTATTATTATTCAAGACCCATCATTATTATTTTATCTGCCTTGGGTTATTCCCTAATGAAAATTTCGCGAAGTCTAAAAAAGCGGTCTTAACAATTTTTTATAATTATTATCTTGTGATGGAAAATTCCGACAAGATGAATGCAACCAGGGCAGCTTTTTGAGCGTAGCAAGATACTGTGGTGTCAGAATGTCCTTCGGGATGAGATTAATTTCTGGAGATGAGGTGTAATGTATCAAGCCAATTTATCAAGCCAGTCTAATTCAAACCACAAAAACACAGAAGAAACTTGTCAGACCCAGGTTGCTATTGGCTTTGTTAAGATAAAAGGGCTTCTAGCAGATATCTTTTCTTTCAATAATGACATTCTTTGATGGGGGAAATCAATTTTGTTTTGATTTCAATCTGTATGAAACGGAAGGACACATAGTTAGTTATACTTTTTTGTAAGATTTGTCTTTTATGAGTATTTAAATAAATACACCCTTTCATATTTCCTTATAATCGTTATCATAAAGAACGGTTTATGATTAGAACTTCGCCAAGAACAACCCTAAAAACAGCGTATTTGAATGGTAGAAGCCCAAATAATCAGGACCGGAATTAAGCCTTGGGGCTAGGGTAACCATGTGATGGGGCTTCAAGATATATGTAACCAAACCATCAAACAACTACGACAATATGGGTTGAAAAAATACACGTTTTTCAATTCGACTCAATTAATAGTTTATCATCAGTTAATACGAGTAGTATGGAGATTTTTTTATCAACGATACTAAGAGATGTGGTCCTTTAAATCTCAATGGAACCGAACAGTATTACACATGACTGTATCTATGCACTATTTGGTCAGATGTCTGCTTTCAATGATGATAGATGCACGATTTTCATGGAACAAGTAACAAGCTTTGAAACAAGACTGATAGACTTGGTTTTTGTCAAATTAAAATATGAATCTTGAAGATTGGAGGTCATTCCTCAGAAGTGTTATGTTGCAATCTGTGCATTTAACCTATATACTACACAACCAATTCTGTGGGCCCAAGTCCCGTTGATCCAATCACCAATATTGCTTAGGTGAAGGGGTTCCTTCTCTCCGATGAATCTGATAAATCTGTTTCAAAAATTCAGTTATCATGATAGCAGGACAAAAAAAACTGACGAAAACTGTTGAAGATTCGATGATTAATGTGTCAGAGAAATTGACCAGTACGTGAGTCTTCCCTGCGAGGGTCAGCATGACGATGATTGCCGAGTGAGTAACGTAAGCAACTTTCAAATTCCGATGACTCGATTGCTTCTGCTACGTCACAATGTTGTGCCTTTTAAAGTCAATAACTAATACACAACTATTTTATTATATATTCAGAAAAAACACAAGTCAGAACAAAAGTACTTTTTCTTATGGCACTAATGCTGAATGCCTTTGGTTGTCAATGTCTAAGAATTTTAAACTCTTTTATCTATTTTTTTCTGTTTACTTTCTTTTCATGGGCAATCGAATCAGCTTTTATTTGATACCAATCGTATACACTTGTCAACGATAATTAATTATGTGTTTTGGAAAGATGCTTGTATATTGCTTATTCGAACACTTTCATGGATTTAAAAATAGAAAAGCAAGAAACCATGTATTTTTACCAATATGTTTATGCAGTGGTTACATAATTTGGCAACTTTAGTTTACAAGTGACTTTTAAAAACAACAACTTTGGAGAGAGACAAAACTAAGTAGCAAGGAGAGAATGGAAGAAATAGACGACAAAATGAAGTGGGGGGGGGGGAGATAAATTTATTAGAGGGAAGGGAAAGAAAATAAGAGAGAACAGCTGGGGGTATCATTTAAACAAAGAGAAATGGCGGAGAGAGAAAACAAGAGGGATGTAGCGATAGAGATAGAAAAGGAGAATGAGGAGGAGGCGGAGGAGGTGGAGGAGAAGGAGAAGGAGGAGATCAATACATTTGAGACTTACCATCCAAAAGAGGGTTTCGTTGGCAAAATCTGTATATTGTTCTATGGTGGAGAGTACACTAAAGATGAGGCATATAAGTACCATCATGAACCTGTGAAAAGAAATATACAGTGCGTTTTTTTGACAATTAGAACGGAGGTAGCAGGAAGTTTTTCTTTGCGTCAACAGGAAAATAAATAAATTTAAAAATGAAGAACGCAAAACATGAACGTGTACGAATACCGTAAGTCCTCGTGACCTCTTGAAATCTTCAGGCGACACAACGTTCAATAACGTCTTGACGACTGAATTTAAATGAATTTTGCCATGGGCGACGAAGGGAAGAGTTCATGTTTGTGATATTTCTGTTTTAGAATTCAATATCGTTGATGGATAGAAAAAATGGATAAAATATGAGAATTGCGAAATGTCGTAGGTTTCTATCATCAATCATTTTGGTTTTCATTGGTTTCAATACTCGGGAGATTAGATTTTGTGCGAGATGACTTTCTTGGTTAATTATTTTTTGACTGATGTGCTATACGAGATTGTCGTTGGTGAATAACCAGGAAGATGATGTGATTAATAAGACTGAGCTTGATTAATTTACACACATTTATATAAAAAGTATCAACATAAATGAGACTGATCAAATTTATTAAAAGCGTCTCATGGATAAGGTTACAAAGAATTAAAGAACATAAATGACCACAGAAATACAATTAATCCAAACGGTTTGACTCTGAATTTAAAAATAATAACTTTAAGGAATTACACTGTATACCGGATGAGGAGTGACGGTTCAAGAATCAATATGATTTTCCAATACCTGAGAAAATGGGTTACAATTGTGAATTTTAAAAACTGACATTTAAACTGAAGAATCTGAGGTTGTCGCTCTCAGAAAACAGTACTTTGGAAATAACAAAGGGTGACTACTGGTGGTAGTAAATATAATCTTAAGAACGAATGAACAAGTCTTAAAACCACCAAGAGAAGCTTAAGTGCTATTATATTATAGGACTGAGGCGGTGGTAAGTGATTATGCAATAGACAATAGTGAGGTTTTTTAATATAATGGAGATGAAGTGAAGAAGTTGTGTAAACAAATGATTTCTTCATTGTTTTCATGTACGATCATACAACATAAACGTTTGATAGCAGGGAACGTATAAGAGATGTGTTAAAACCTGGTTTTATAAATGTGTGACATATCGAACAACGGTGCTGCTGTGAAAGGCCTCGCATGTCGGCTTCTCAATTAAAAGGATGGCATAAAATGACAATTATGTCTGCCTCTGTTCTGGTTGTTCTCTTAATATTATATCGACAAGCCCCCCCCCCCTTGAACGTGGCTGAAAATACTGTGGTGTGCCCTATATTTGCATGATTCATACATTCTTAAAAAAAATAATCCCGGGGAAACATAGGCTCTGTCTGGTAATCTTTGAAACTGGACATCATTGTTTTTACCGCAATAGTATCTTGCTGACTTTAATCTACCTGGTCACATGATAAAGATGTTATTTAGATTAGTACAACATGTTGATGTTGTAGTTACGTTTGAATACACTTATATTACTTTATTTTAAATAGTTTTCAAACTGTTTCTTTACTTCTTTCATAGACCGAAGTCAATAAAGTTTGACTATAAATCTATGAGATGTGACTTATATCTCGGGTAATGCTAAGACTACAGTAAAAACTAGACAAAAATGAGTATACTCGTAGAGAGTACAACCACGCACATCAGACACAAGTAACAAACATATCGAAAATAACTCAAGGGCCATAAATATGTCAAAATATTTTTCAAAAAGTTGAGAAAGTTATTCTTAGAAGGTCTTTAGAAGAGTATGTGTGCAATATTTTAGGGTCCTACTCCCAACAATGCGTCCACTGCATAAATAACGTACATGAAAATCATAAAAGGGACATTACTCTGTCGAAATGTTTAAAAAAACCGTTTATATTGCTATGTTTGTATAGTTTGACTTCGTGTGTAAAACATCTCTTCAAAGTCCATAAATCACTCTTAAAGAAGTCATTAACACGAAATGCATATGCTTTTATTTCCTATTGCGACCCAAAAGTATAACTTGACCGAATAGCATCTGACATTTACTAAATTGTCACAAACATTAACCTGAACTTTTTTTGGGCATTTTTCTGACCACATTATAAAAAGTGGCTGTAACCTAAAAGGGGTTAAGCCCGAAATAAATTATGAACCCGTTTCCCTTTAAGAAAACTAGTTGTAAGATATCTTTTTCCTAAGTCTGTTCTGCCAGGAGCCCTGAAAGGTCATTCGATGCTTCAGGTTGTTCACAGTGACATTTACTTTTATAACCTCGTTAGTGACAGCCTCCATTTGGAACCTGTTATTGATATCTTCACAATGGTTCAAACGTGTTATCGCCTTAAGTAGACGTTAATAGAACCAAGGACAATAAAGGCGGACTTGTTTATCGAAGTCTTCAGAAACAGCGACTGTACCTTTCATTCACTCTTATTGAGATCCTAAGAAAGGTTTAACCGTGTTATCCCCTTAGATAGACGCAGGGTCGCCGGAACGGCGCGGGCAGCGAAGGCGAGCGCCCCCTGCCCTTTGTTCTATACTCATTAGGAGTCAAAGTCAAAATGTGTTCATCTAAATCATCAGATATGATGATTGTCCTGTTATAGTAAAATGCATCAGCTCGAACAACCGCAATCGTAATTATTGTGTGAAAATATTGCATGACCAACTAATGATGTTAGAAGTGAAGGTGTGGAACTTCAGGCCTGCAGCCTCCATTTACAATATAAAAAAGTAAGATTGATCGCTTAAAGTAGTACTCGGGTCAACACCATATATAATTTAAGAAAGTACAAATGTGACACATACAATTATATTTTAGATATTATTTGGTCAAACGATGAATACTTACACAGTAAAATGATAAATGAAACATTTCCAACCCGTGGGTCGCTCTAGAAAGTTGTAGACCCTGACTTGAAATGTGTTTCCAGCATTATTCCTTTTTAACCGGGCTCGCAACCGTTCCTGTATGGAAATATCTAATCCACTGTAAAACTGTTTATTTTTCATATTATCAGTATCACCAGCATCCCCAACACCGTCACTATTAGGTTCGTTTCCTTTTACATAAGAATCAACATGAGGAGATGGCGGTGGCTGCTGCCATGATAGATATGTTGCGTTGGGTTCATGACTTTCCGCACCGGGGTTGAATATAGTGACGTCATTTTCTGAACAAAGTTTAACATTTTTACTGCTGAAGCTGCTATCTCCAGCTTGATTTCTTAATTTCATCTTCTTGTTGTCATATTGTCTCTCGGGGCTGCTGTTTTCAGATTTACTGAGACGTCCACCATCATCCCCAATGGGGATGCTATCCAACTGAGGTGCCTTACTCTGTTGCAGTCCTCTACCTCCATCTGTTTTTGTTCCAAGACACGTCGCGTTAAGGCGACTGCCGACGCGAGCGACGTCGTCTTGCCTCTTGAGAAGTGGGCACGTCGAACGTGAAGTGTTCCCAAGGAACGACCGCCCCGCTGACTCGCCGTCGTCTTCATCGCTGACGTCATCGTCATTTTCGACGCGACCCTCATTCTGGGCAATTCCATCGCAGTCATCGTCTGCGTCGCTATTCTTGTTGTTGTTGATTGTGTTGTTGTCACAATTGTCGCTCTGCTGCAGAAGCGACATCTCCATAACAATGGATCCTGTTGGAGCATGTGGTTGATGTCACACTGCACGTGTCACAACATACGTATCACAAATGTGAGACCGCACGTGTCACAGCACACAGTCACACCACTCGTATATCACCACCTTCAACTGACCTCTTTGGTCAAAGTGTTGCACTTCCCAAGGACCTGAAACGATAGATAGAATATATTTATCGAAACCATTTACTTTCACAAAATAAGGTTTTAAAAGTTTAGAAGCATGATGTATGAAATAAATTATCTTTCTGAGCGTTAACACGTGTTAATTGGTCACTTAGCCTACCGTTTTGCTTTACACACAGTTCGTGTATAAAATCAAACCTTGAACTAGTTACTGGCGTTTCCATTATTCGAGCCTCTCCTAAAGTGCGAGTTACAAATGCTTAAGCATGACCATACAGAGAATCTAAATTGATGATCCAGTTCTCGAAATGAACACCTATCGCCAATAATGAGACAACCCAGTGGTCAGTGAGAAGGCCCACGGAAACATATTACACTACAAAAGTCAAACAAAGGGATAAAGAAATGACTTCAATAAATTAATTATTTGTCCCAGTAAAGTCGACAAAGTCTTTGTCAAGAGATAACCAAAACCAACTCGAGAATGGCAGTGCCGTTTTCTGGCCATAACAATAAGATCTTTATCCGTTAAATTTAAAATAATTTTAATTACATTTAATGTCACTGCTTGTAGAGCTTATCCGACTTCCCATGCATTTGGAAATGAAGACGCCTTTGAAATATACCTTATAAACACTTCATTGCAACATTTCATCACGATTCTTGGTAGTTCTGAAAATACCGCTGATTTCGCAATTTCTCTTTACCTACTCGATAGTTTCACATAAAACTAAGGTGCTCAAAGAAGCAACGACAAAACCCCAATTTCTTCACAATCAAGAGCGTCTGAAACGGATTAAGCAGCAACGGATTAAACAATGGACTATGTATAGGATACTTCACTTGTTGACCTCAATCAACTACGTGAGCATCGTGTTGTTACTGCATGTTTTCCACTCTGAAACCTTGTGAATCACATGAGAAAACCCAGAGGACTTAAGGCCATTTCAGAACTAAAACAAATAGTAGATCTTCAGAAGCCAAACAAAAATATACATTATGATACACATTGGTATGGTTTGGAGAATTAATATGTTTTCTTCTGAAGACCGTAGTCCGCAGGATTTCAGAAAATAAGAGAGGTCGGATGGTTAAAAGTATAATTCAAGCTTTAGCATGTATACACAATTATATAATTACTGGCACTTTACCCGGTGTTGATCAGGAATAAACTTTTGAGAACAAGTTTTTGCCCTAAAGTCGGCAATTTATAAATGTCATGAAGAAGGAACGTTCTAACAAAAGGAGGAAAAATATCACTAATTACAGTTGTCTCCGCATAAACAAGTATGTAACCACTCTTTAAAAAGAATATCTTGCTCATATGTCATTAGAAGGGGAAGGGACTACCAAAAGATAAAACAAAAACGCAAACTCGCGAAGTCTCACTTTACAATAGTTTGTAACAACCCTCTGGAATAAATATATTGTAATCCGGCGCCAAATTGCACATCTCACATAAATGAAGTAAGTGATGGATATTTCGTGACTTGCGTAAGTGCGTATTCAACCGGGAAAAGCAAAAGATAATCCTTTTGAAAAAATAACAAATAGAATACATAGTAAAATACTAGAAATATTAATCAGAATTGGGAGACTGTACCAATTTATACCGAAACCTTAATTGCACGTCCTTGTCAAAATACAATAAAATATGCCAAAATTAACTGTCGATTTAGTCAAAACTGTAGCTGTTATTACAGTGCATCCAAACAAATAAATAAATAAACAAACAAACAAAAAATTCACATAACTATACAAATATTGTATCTTATTATGTAGATATACAATTGATAAGTTTCATCACGACAAAGAGCAATTGTCAAACTAATGGTGTTGAAACAGAATAAGAAGGGAAACACACTAGTCGTTAGAGATCATTTCTTTTACATCCAATTAGATAGGGTAAGAAAACAATTGTTGTTTCGTAATCAATGTATCATTAATTTATCGTAACGGCATCAAATAAACAGTTTTCAGCTCTTTATATTCACAGTTGGAAAATAAAAACGATCCGTTTGCCCATTCAATCTATTCTTTAAAATCTATCACAAATTCGACGGACCACGGCGCCTACTTAAATTCAATATTAGCTTCCAGAAAAGCACATTATAACTTTCATTTTTTTTAGATATGTTTAAATTAGATTTCCAAACATCAAGACATTCAAGCTCCAAACAAATAAAAGGGATGAATCAATAACTTCTTCTTTGGAATCCAAATATTAATTTTATGGGAGTTGTTGTTATTGTAATTATGGTAGTTGTCACTGTGATGCTTACTAAGCCTAAAGCCTATAGTACTTTTTGTACACCAGTATTTGACGTATTGCATTAGCGTCCCATTTCTTGCCATTCATCGTGAATTTTTCATTGAAGCTTGACACTATCTCCAAAAAAAAGAAGAAGTGTCCAAAATGTATCTTGAAGTTTTCTATCAATAAGAAAAAAAACAATTATAATTTCTGTCCACCAGTTAAATTCTTTACTGTCATATAGAACACAATTACTTTTCATAAAACCGTCTAAGTGTTAAAATCAATGATGTTGTTAGACACAAACAAATATAAATAAAAATGTTTGATTCATGAAAGAACACTTACTTTTATTCAAATACGTTTCTGTACCACTTAAATCCGTTATGTTTCCATAATGAATATAAAATCTGCATATACACTTTTCGAGAATGAATAGAATCAAACTTCTTTGTTTCTATTATTCCGTAATTCAAGCGAACTTCTCTCATCAAATCTGTGAGCTACTGTAGATTCGTTAGACCCTATCGATTATTAGTTTCTTAGCAACCACTTACAATTATCTCAGTTTTCCCCCTTTTTATATAACATGTATAAAGTCTTTATTGTGGGCATAGCCCAATAAGAGCTATGGGCATCACAAAGACAGGAGGTCTCTACTAGGATGTCACTTTGATCAATATTTATAAGTTTATCTACAAAATAAATTTTAAAATTTAGGGAGAAACGTATTTATATCTAGCCAGTATAAGCAACATTCAGATGCTTATCTGTTAAATAGGTCTGAGTATAAAGCATAAACAACGCCATTGGATTAATTGTTAAAATTTAAGGAAAGCAACATCTTAAAAACTTACAAAAGATGAGGCAGGTAGACAATAAGAATGTATGTCTTTTTGTTGTTACTGAATGGAATCCACCAAGCATGTTTTAATACAGATCAATTCGAACATTTGCAGTATTTACGTCCAATGCGAGTTAAAAGTATTGTATTGTGTCTTCTTTGTTGCTGACTTGACATTTGACTGACATTTGACTCTGTACTAACGACAAAAGACTGTATCGATGAGGTCGTTGTAATGAGATGTTCTAATGAGGTATTGAGTTTCTTTTAAGGAGAGTGTGAGTAGTGATAAAGTGAGGGGATGCTGCGCATCAGTGCTGATATCCAGCATGCATGCATAATGAGCTTTAATTAGCATATCGTCATGGAATAAATTAACATAATTATTGATTAATTAACACATGTAATGAGTTAATTTACATAT
>JAUUEB010511808.1:0-10006 GCA_032362205.1 Clione limacina | reverse complement strand
ACCTTATTTCCTAGGTGTAAATAATGATAAATAGTATCCAAATAGGAAAGAACCAGGGCTTTAAAAAGGACGATCAATTGCCCTAAATCACATTTGAGTATTTTTTTTGTAACATTTATATGTAACAAGAGGCCCAGAACGTACTGCAAAGTGTTGATCTTATCAAGCTATCTTTATGTGTTATTATACTCCTCTTTTTCTTACATCATTTTTATAATTTGAAGAACAGAAATTGAAATCAAGAAAGCAAAGGGACTGATAACAGTTGAGTAATATGACTGTGCAGTTTTTGGTAAAAGCATGATATAAGTTTAAATAAAAAAGGCATAACAGGGATAAAAACAACAAGGTCATACAAGGATACAATGAACATAGGATATCTTTCTTATGCTGATTGACCATATTCCCAGATTTCAAAAATAGCATATTGCAAATTAGACATGGCTGCTTGAGAGCTGACCTCTATAAAAAGGAAATGGACTAAATCAATAATTGCTCTACCTCAAAAGAAAGAGAAATAAAAAGAAAATAAATTTAAGTAAAAAAAGACTAATCATTGACGGTTACTGTTTGGCTAAAATCAACTTTGAATGTTATACTTTCAGACTCTGGGTTAGTGGTATTCTGCTTGACATGGGAGCGAGAAGTCCCTGGTTTAAATACCTCCAAGGTCAGACTTAACATTCTTTTTCTTGAATGGGAACTGACAATGTGTACATGTATGTCTTAACTTGGACTTTTAATATTTCTTTTCTTGAAGTTTTTTAGTCCAGCAGGGCACCTTTTTTGCAATGATTTTTAAGGCATTGCAAGTCATCGATGACAATCGCAAACTAAGAAATAGGGTGAAAATACTTTCCAATGGTATTACCAAAAATGACAAGTGGCGACATGAGGGCTCGAACCCAATACCTATCAAGTGATATTCAAGTATGCTCGCCACTAGACTGTCACAGCCCCCAAATGGTAGGTAGGGAAAAGCGCTTTATAAATGTAATTATTATATATCAATTTCATAAGTTGAAAGGACACAAATCTTTCATCTTTTCAACTGGCAACATAACAAAGTCAATTAATTAACTTATATAATATATGTCTGATTTAAAGCATTGAGTCTATATAAACGATAAGCATAAGAATTTGATAAAAGATAGCCTTGATCTGTCCATGCAATGAGAATTATTCCTTGATAGGACAAGGAACTCAAATAAGTAAATTAATTTTCCTGACGATCACTCATGAACAATATACACACAAAAAGAGAAAACAAGCAAACTTGAAAAAAATGTGGTCATTTAAATTTGTAAAAACCAGGTTGTTGTTGAAGTACGGGTTATATGTATTGCTAGTTTAATGGCTCTGGCTATCTCCAGAATTTCTCAGTCATTCAATAAAATGCATCTTTTAAAATTTTAAAAACTGTGACTTCGCTGGGTACGCCTCTACACTCATAGAATCTTTAAACAAATTCAATACAAGTAAAAAAAAACTTTAAAGCTTGTTTAATTTCTTTTAGTCTCAGAACTGACTTGAATGAGAGAAAAATGATAAGGAATAGAATTTTTTATGATAACAGGTTGAAAAATAACATAATTCACTTAAAATTTTCTTTATTGGTTTTTCACTGATAAAAATATGAAATTCACATAAACATAAGTACAAGGAAAAAAGACTAGAAATGAATAAAGTGGTAGTGGTAGATTAAAAAAAATTAATTGTTTACAAAACGGCAAAAACTGAGACTGACAATTTCATTTCAGCCATCAGCACTTATAATAAATGGACTAAAGTAATTATCAACATTAAGTCAACCAAAAAGTTTCAATCACTTAAATATCATATCAGAATGTGTCGCTTCCAATAGCTTAACTAAAAATAAAGAAAGCACCACATTGTATTATGATTACAGAAACAAAAGCAGAACTCACCACAATATGGTAATGAACATTGCAACATTAGCTACTCACATTTCACATTGTGACTCATCCATGATGGCAACAAAAGGCAACATAGTAAACAAATCATACAGTATATCACTGACACACCCTCACACACCACCTGTCACATTAACTGATTATCACCAGACACACACAGACATTGGCTTGACTCCTTGTAACCCGATGCAACATTCCACGCATGACCCTCACACTTCAAGTTCAAGGCTATCAGTATGAAATATATCTCTAATATGTAATGTCATCACCTAAGTTGGAATAATGCTCTCTTTTCTCTATCTCAATCTGCTTTCTTCTCTACTTCTGTCTTCTCATCATCCTCTGTGTCGCTGTAGTCTGTTGGTGTTTCTCCTGGCTTGAGAAGTTTTCCAACATGAACGTACTTCTCTGAAATAGACAATTATTGTGTGTCATTTAATATCAACAAGAGACACAAACCTGATAAAATAATATCACACAATTGACATATATAATGCTTTTTTTAAAGAAAGCTCAAATGATTCACATTAAAACATTGTCTAAAAGTTCCAAAGGGGAGTTGAGTTCCAGGGGGGAATATATGGCATCAGGTTTACACTTTTATATGGGTCAGGATAAATGACTGACTGTCTTCCTTCTTAAATACACAGAGATGATAACTAAGCTTGAAAAAATATCAATCTGACAGTTGCCTTTAAGTTTAGGCTCACCCTCATCAAAATTTGTAAACAAAAGGGGAAACTCACATTTTTAATGTCACTTGATTGAAAAAATAACGTTAAATCCAATGAGAAAAAAATCATCTGAAACAGTCTCAAATTTCAGTCATTGCCGCTCTGACAACAACAGTTAATGTTGTAAGTCTAGGTGGGTGGCTGAGAGACTAGAATCCCAATGGCAATGCATTAATCAGTTAACATTTAGAGAAGTAAGGAACAGAAAAGGCGCACTCAAGCAATCAAAACATTCAATTATGACCACAGAGGCACTGTCAGTGATGTTGAGAATAAATACAACAGGTTTGTCCCCATGAGGCCTGATGGAGTAATAATAATTGTAAAGTGCAATACAAATGCTATTATTATTATACAATAAGTTATAAAGTTACAAAGTTAACAAAAGAACAACACATTACTAGCAAAGTCAACACTTCAAAGATTATGTTTAGGCATGTTTATTTTCTTTCACCATACATAATACACAAATTTACTCTCAACACAGATAAAAACAAATGAAGAATATAAAGACTAATTTCAAAGAATTGACAACACAATGTGACAGCTGTTGACTTCTGATATGGAACGTTCTTATGTCTATTACTATTACAACATAAAATATTTCATCAAACTCTTTTTAAAACAGAAGATGTGGGATTTTTTTTCCTTGCAAGCCGTTCACGTTGTTATGGAGTGTTTAAAGTTTTAAAGTAAAAATTTATTGTCAATATAAAAACTTCACTTAAAATGTCCAACCTCTGGTAATGTACGGAGATAAAAGAATAATTTGCATATATACATACAGTTAAATAATTCATGAATTAGTATTACATATACACAATATTAAAATGTATTTCTTACTGTAAAATAATGAATGCAAGAGACAAATGCTTTCAAACAACTTAAAACATTTAAACTTTACCGTCACACATGACAAATCATGTGGAAAATACCAACAAAATGCACTTAACTTATTTGAGTCCTCTGTATAATGCATTTATCTACATAAAGAAATAAAAAAGATAGGTTTGTTAAAGGCATTCACACATCTGTGACAAATGGCTATTTGCTTAAACACACAAAGCCAGATCCTCTCTCATAAAACTGAAAAGTAATCCTTGTAAGTGTAAATAAGGCCCAAAGTTCTGGCTTTCATTCAAACTTACCAGCTCATTCATTGCCAATTTTACGTGACACATAAAAACCATGACACTTTGGGCCACATACAAATTTATCCAGACACCTATGAGAAACTAAGTGTTAATCCATGGGTGTTATCCTTGGTAACACAGTGTAAAAGCCCTAGTCTTGTTATAGTTCTTAATAACGCTCTCAAATATCCGTCTTCTTTTTCTTATCTTAGACTAGGAAAGGGATAAAACCACTTGTTCAAAGCAGTCACTCATATCATGTGCAAAAGCAACTGATTAAAAAATTTGACAACTTTGCAAAGGTGAGAAACAAAGGTAAAAAGAGGGAGTTTACTCTTTGAGAACATTAATTGAGCACAAGCTTTCATCAACCTTATGAACCGCTTTTCATTCAAAATTATACATTTGGCATTAACAAGGAGATAGCTTATCTTTTCCACACGCATAGGTAATGAGATGACTATCTTGCTTTTCAAAGCAGGTGTTACAGACCACCATGTCTTGGACCAAGAAGTAACAAGTATTCTCTTGCTCCCTGTGTTTTTGGTTCAACAACAAAAGCCTCTGTGGGCCAGTCCATACCCTGATGCAGAGGGGCCCACATAACCATTGAGATTGCAACCAATGACATTTTCATCAGCCTTATCTGTATGTCAGTTTAGATGTGCGTAGAAGACATCTTTAAGCTCTGAGCTAAGGCATCTGAGATGATGTTTTTGCCAATTAAAAGTTTCAAGGCTATGATCCAATTGATCTAGATTCACAGCCATTACTTGCAGAATTTTTCTGTCAAAAACAAAACAAGAACTGCAGATTTTGAAGCACCCCAATTTACATGCAATTGTTTTAAAAACTAGGGCATGAAAAATAGCCAGAATTCAGCTGGCTGCATACCTAAAGATCTGAAAGAAGAAGATCTTTTTGTTCATCAATTAAACTCTTGTCACCAACCTTCTTTGTTGAGAGCAACTTCAATAAATAAAATAATCATCAAAGACTGGATTCATGATGTTAGCTGCACGAGAGGTATTTCTAGAGATGTGTCTTCATGTTGAAGACTCAGAAGTATTACAACACATCAGATCATAAACTCACCTTGGAACTGCATCTCCCACTCCCTAACACTGTCCATCTGAAGGCTGTTTAGGTCACTGAGATCATCATACTCATTTTTCACAGCATCTTCTCCTATTGAGAAGGTGGCTAAGGCTCTTGAAGCATCATACCCAGCAAACAGCCCATAAGGACCTCCTGTTAACAAAGAAAAATTCAACTAATGAACATCGATAAACAATGCTATATGCACATACAATATTTAACTGATTTAAATCATAATATCACCTCAATCAGTTACAAAAGTTAAAATTAATTTTTTTGATTGAAATTGGTTATGTTTTCCGAGGAATGCAGTCTGACTTGGAGTAGAAAACAACAACATTGGAATCTATTTACAGTTAAGTACTCAAAAGAGTTAATTGAATACAGCTCAAAACACAAATAGAGGAGAAAAGGCAGTTTGAGAGTGTGCAACACAATATGTCAGAAGTGAATTTATATTTTGTGACAAAGGCAACTTTATTCAGTAGACCAACACTTCATTCAGCTATGGTAGCATTTTTTCTAAAAAATTTGGTCTCTTAAGTATCCTTTTTTAAACTTTTTACTTGCACAAACCCCCATTTCCAGACGGAAGGCATTTACTTTTGTTTTTGAATAAGACTATCAGAGGTTATTTTAGCAACATGGTATTGATTTTTTTAATTTTTTTTAGTGCTTTACAACAAACATTTATTTAAAAACTAAGCTTTTTAAGAAAAAAAAAAAAAGTCTTTGATGCCATTGTGCTATTTTTTCGTCCGTGAAACAAACAATTATATCTAAATTCCATAGTTAAGGCAATTTCTATGTTTTAATTGATTTTTGTCATCAATTTTAAGTTAAAATAAACAAAAAATAACACAAACAAAAGAAAATATGTTGTTAAGTACAGAAACTGTCTCAAGTCCGTCAAAATTAGACAGGCCACCGAAACACTTTCAGTCATAAATCTTATTAAGTGCTAAAAAAATGCTTTTGTTTTTCAATACTCGTGTAGATTATGTCAATTTTGAAATTTTTTTTAAAGTAATAATAAAGTTAATCCTTGTTTGAGATAAGAAAAAAACATCCGTCCGTTGTTTGGACAAGCCACCACAGTACCGGGAATTGTCACCCATGCTAGAATTAGAATTCCAGACACAAGTAAATCTATTCACAAAATGTTTTCAAATAACAAAGACCATTATATCTAGTACATATATTGACATTAAGAAATAGTAACAAAGTATAGATAATTTAATAGAGCAAAGAGAAAAATAGTAACAATTGTTTAAAAATGTACAAAAAATGCTGAATTTTTATTTCAATTGTAAAACATCTTCTTTGAGCAATACTTAACACATCAAGAATACTTTCATGATGTTTTATCAGATTCTCTAGGTAAATGAAGATGACAAATACATTCAAGTTTTCTATATTATTTTCATAAAAGAGTCATCAATTATTCATATGGAAATTATAATAAAAGTTGGACCCAAACATGGACTCCAGACTTCTACACTGGGGCTGTCATTACTACATTTGACTTTTCAATTGACAAAAGATAAAATTCAATAATTTGATAACAAATTCAAGAGTTTTTACTTTTACGTTTCTTTAAGAAAAAGTATTCTTCTCTTTGTTCCATGTAATAATCCTCCTAGTTACCATTTCAATCAATTGCATTTTATTTAATATATAATAGTTTTTGTTATTTTTTGTCAACAAATCAATGTATTGTATTTGCATGTGTTTTTTAGCTCAGTTTATGCAGGGGAATACTATAGAATAACGTATTTGAACTAAAACGAAGAGGATGTTGAACTCATCAGAAAGGACCCCTCAATGGTTACTCAAGGCCTTTCAGTAAAAATTGAACAACATAGGACTTTTTTCCTTTAATGTTTGATTTCATCAGTTTTTAGACTTTTTGGTGGCATTTTTTATTAACATTTTAAAACTTAAATAAGTTTTCTCTACATTTGATCAAATTATCTCCCCTTGGCACCATGTTAATTAATTTCAACGTGCAAACTAAATATTTTGGTATTTCTTATTTGTTTACAGTATATTATTGCATTTGTATGTGTTTTATGTTTGTTAAAAGCCTCAAATATCAATATCTCAAATTAACCTGTAAATAAAGGTCATAAAACGTGACCTACTATTTGGGGGTTACATAATTGTCTACTACTCAATAATATTTCTTTTCCAAAATCTACACATTCTTAGCTTCAAAATGGTGTATGACATTCCTATATATATCAAAGGTGAAAATGGACAAAAAATGGCTAGAGATCTGATTTTTTCCCCGCCATACACAAGATGAATGTTGAACTGAATTACTGATTACTTGCTAATTTCCAAGGCTGGAATGGAACATTTGGGAAGGCATGCAGAGTCTTGGTGCTTTTGGGCATAGTTTAACATGGTAATTTTTTTTACACATGAGGCCTGAATAATAAAATGTCAACAATCATATACATAATCAGAGCAAATAACAAATGGGCTACTAGCACTGCGCCAGGAAAGGGATCACCAAGTCACGATGTCTAGCGACGTTCATAAGTAAGCAAATAAATACTCAGGAACACCTAGGCATCACAAGAACAAAAAGACATGGAGGAGAATGATCTTTCACTAAAGTAAGGCTTGAAAAGTTTTAAAAAGCATCAACCATCAGCATTTTTATGAAAACTATAATATGCTCTTGTACACTGAAGTATTATTTACTGTCCTGTAACAACTTCAAGCAGTAGGTTGACTTATAGCACAGATGGTTCTTGATCAATACTAAATGTGTCCGGTTCCATTTTATAATACAATTTTTAAGTTACCTATGCTTTTGTGTTTGTTGTCATATTTACTGTATTTATTTTTTTGTTTATTGGTTTGTTTCGTTTTGGTCAGAGAATGTTCTTCCTTTTTGTTCATAAATTAATTTCTTCATAATTAGTACACAGGAAGCTACGTTTTTGTCAAGAACTCTTTGATGTCGCCATTTCCTTTTTTCCTTATTGTTTAGAATGGAGGTCGCTCTAGGCCTTTTTTTATAAATAAGCATCTTTGTCATATTTCTGATTTGATAGGCTCACCAGTGACCAGCACATTTCTTTAGAGTGTACAGATATTAAAGAGCCGAAACACCCTTGTGCTGGATATCTGCTGATGATTGATCGTTCTCATCCATGTTGTTTTGTTCTTGTGATGCCTAGGTTATCATGAATATTTATTTGCTTGTCTGCCTGCCTGCTTATATAATAAAACCATGCCATTTAATGATTCCACTGACACAGCCGTCATTCTAACACATCAATGTGTTTACATACCCCTCCCCCTTGTCAACTTCCAAAGTATAAATTCATATATATATATATATATGTTAACCGCTTGACAATACCTTGACTTTGCATAGCAACATAACTGGGAAATTCCTTGAAAAGGGTCCATGCATTCCAAAAATAAAAGTTCTCTGACTATTTTTGAAAACATTAAATAGCATAGTTGACATCAACTTTTGACAGACCCCCCTCTTGGTTGACGTAAATTGTGAACGCTCCCTTGCTGCAGAAGAAAGATTTGAAAATCACTGCAGTTTTGTATACAAAAATTAAAATCTATGATTTTTCCATTAAAACACTTTTTTATATTCAAATAGATGAAATTTATCCTCGGCAAAGTCTCTGTTGTTTATACTTATATGCATCTTTACAGCCCTACTCTCGACTTCCAAATAAGAGTACCTACAAAATAAAAGTACCTGTCCAGTGCTGTTCCTGTAGTGCTAAATTCTGGACATTGACCGATACAAATCTCAGATGTCCGATCGATTGCAACCAGCCAGTACAAAATGTCCGATACAAGATAGCTCTTACGGACATATGTCAAATTTAGCGTTGGCCATGCGGACAATCGCGAAATATAGGATACTAGATATCGGTTGACCCGGCGTTGCCCAGGTTTACACAATCTTAAATCAATTGTTGCCCCTACGTCGCTAATAGTAGTCAACAAAATGTTTTGTGGCTAAGTACTCTGTCTTGCCCGGGAAGGATACAAAAAGAAAGAAACACGAATTTGGCTGACTTTTTAATCACCCTGTAGACCCTCTCTCTCTCTCCACTTGGGCAAATATGCCACCACCCACTTTTTAAAATCATATTTTGAAACACCCTGTATTAAAATTTTTGGTTTCAGTGTTTGTTTACATTCCTCTTAATACGGAAATAGAAATTTGTGTTCATTACGCTAAGTCACGACTATTATGTGCCCCAGGAAGAGGACTAAATTTTTCCATATTTAGTTTCATGCCATCTTTGTTCTATATTTTCTCTGTAAAATATGCACCAAAAACTAAAAAGCTCTTAACTTTTCTTACAGTCAGCCAATTTTCACCAAAAGCTTAACCACACATCTGGTAATTACTACCAACATTTTGTGAAAGTTTCAGATCAATTGGATCAAAATTATGGCTGTAATCCCATTGCATACACACACACAAATAAATAAATAAATAAACAAATTATATTATGTATATCAATTGTGATTTTCCAGGGCCACAAAATTGCTCGACTTGATGGTACTGTGAGTTCTATGGCAGACAGAGATGCCATTGTTAAAAAGTTCCAAAGAGATCCATCATATACAGTTTTTCTCCTCACTGTTCAGGTAATGTTTTATCTTACAAGTTTTACAATTAACTGCTTTTACATTATTCTTTCTTTAATCATGTCTGCATTAACATCTTATAATATCTCATCCAATAAGATATTTTCAAGATATATAGATTGGGCATTAGGTTTTTAATTGTAAGTCATTGATATGTTACAAGCCCATGATAAAATGTCAACATTCAAATGTTTTACGCTCCTGTGATACTTTTAAGTACAACTGCAAACTCAATTATAGTCCATCCCTTATTATTACCCAGTGCTTCCAGTTTTCCGCGGAAATCATAATCTTGAAAAAATCTGCATTTCAGAAAAAATTAACCACGGACAGTCTGTCTAGGGGATGGCCCCTGACCAACGTCCATTAACTGAGGCAAAAGGCAGAGTGAGGAAGTTGAAGATTGAGTCAAAGAAGGGCCCTGGTAGGCCTAAGAAAACCTGGGAGGAGTGCGTGCGGA
>JAUUEB010511807.1:0-17933 GCA_032362205.1 Clione limacina | reverse complement strand
TTTGGCAAAGGCAAAATTTTGTGTCTATATACCCTAAGGATCAATAAAAATCAAGTCCCGTTGAGTCATGGGGGGGTTGCAGAGAAACCTCTCATTCCCCCCCGACTATGGCTGAAAGGCCAGAAAAAGAGGGAATAGAGAAGAATATCTGAAAATCAAAAGAGAAGAAGAATGCAAACAGATAAATGAAAATAGAAAGTCAAGAGAATTTGTTGCATTTCTGCTTCTGTGCTGGAACAGAATTAAGATAGTGACACATTGTCTGTGTTTGATCCTTGGAAATAGGCTGTTTATATGCTTATCCAGAAGGAACATGTCTTCTTTTTGTTTATTTGGAATAATATAACTCATATGTAGTTATTAAGCCATGAAATATGCTATTGATGTCTTTATCTCTTATATGCATGCGTAATTGATAAATTTTGTAAAATAATTTCAGGAGACCCAGCCTTACCTTCAGAAAACAATAGAAGAGGTTGAGGCTGCACGGCCAATGGATGTGAGAGAAGTTCTGCTTGGATCAGATGGACGTGGGAACAGATATCTTAACTTTCCAATGTTTACTGGCAAAGACATTCGCATCTATCGACATTCCAAGCATATTGAACCCACTTTGGAGTCTCTTGATTTGGTGGAGTGGACTGTTGAGGCTGAGAAGGTAAAGTGCTAACAATTTCGTAATTGGAGATGTTTTTAATCCAATGAGGGTTACTTCCTTTGCAAAAAGTAGATGTTTAAAGTGTTCACGTCACTAAACTTACTTTTATTAAATCTATAACTGATTGTTAATAAATTAGTGAATTGCTGTAGTCACCTATGTATCACATCTTACCCTTGATTAACACAGAAAGGTCTCCCTTGATTTAAGGGAAATAACTCAACTTTGGTTACAAATGCCCCCTTTAACATCTCATAGAAAGCTTTTAGAAATAAGATTATCTTCTCCCATGCCATGCCTATCAGGACTCAAGCTATTCTCACAGGCGTAACACAAGGAACAACATTCTATATAGCTTATTTGGATTTGATAGCACAATTTTTGTGTATATGAAAATACAAGCACAGTGACTGTTAATGTCATTATGTCATTACACCTTTCTTCAGACTTCTTTTTGTAAATCAGAGATTTCAGAAAGGCAATCATATAAGTGGAGAGATTTGTTTTGTACTAACTAACTGTTAAAGACTTTATATACTGAAAAGTTAAGTTTTGCGAATCACAACCAGACTCAAATATGTGTCTCTCTTCTGATCACGATTTTTTAGAATTTGTTTTCTTCTGGCTCACAAAATTGCGCAGTCTAAGGAGACAGTTATTTACTCTAAACTCTTGTCCTCAGGATCTACTGTCATTTCTCCTGTCACCCATCTTTTTTCGTCACAGACATATGTTTGTGTAGTTATGATATAAAAAAACAACAACTGACTTAGGTTATATTTAGCAATGGATTTATTTTTGCAATTTGTCTCTTTTCTTGAAAATAAAATGCTCTTTAAATAATCAAATTTTACAGTATTTACTTTGTATTCTAATTTTACTAAATTTTTCAGCCATCAGCATCTTCCTCTCGGTGTTCTACTCCAGTCAATCAAAGGACAACTAAGAGTTATGATGGGTCAACTTCACTTCGAGCTCGTGCATTGCTGCAGTCTGTAAGTAGATAACATGCATATTGTAGTGGGGGAATTTGTTTGTAATCACTACACCATTCACTCCCTAACTCTAGATCCAATTTACTCCCTCTTAACTTTAACTCCACACCTGATGAGGTTAGGCATCTGTCTGTATAAAGAGTCATAACATACAGTCTAAAGTGTAGATTATTTAAATTCAGACTGCACTGTATATTGTGAGAAGTTGGTGTATATTGCAACCAACCTAGATTTACACTCAACATGTATGATATAATATATACATTCCCTTTAAAGTCTACACTATTAAAAATACAAAAAGAAATTAGGATATTTGAATTGAATACTTCATCTCTTCAGATTTGGGATATTATTAAATTATTTGAATAATGATTAGTTTTTATCAACCAGCTATTAATTGACTTCTCTTTCTTCTTGCAAATCAAAATTTCTTTAGTTTTGTAAATGCGATAGCTACATATACAAATGTATTTAACTTCACCCTCATCATTTTCAGATTGAATCCAAGGAAGCGTCTCCATTCAGGGATGTGTCAAGGTCAGGATCAGAAGCTCCTCCTGACTCAGAGCAAATAGATACATCTGATGCACAGAAAACACAAATGAACAAGAAACGGAAACGCTCATCTTTCTTTACAGGCAAGCGCAAGCGGCTCAAGGCACGACCTCAAAAGGATTCTGTGATAAATGGTGATGAGGCAGATTGTTCAAATTGTGATGCAACAGAAGAGGATATTGGAGTTGGCAGAAAGGAAGATCACGGTCTATTAGAGGGCGAAGATAATAGCCAGGTTGAGACTTTAAATAATTCTATGAAACATTCAGAATGTAAAAAGATCCCTGGCTCATTGTTAAATAGCCTGTCTAACTGTGATGATTCAAAACTAGTGCATAGAGGGGACCAGGAAACTACTTCAATACTGTCAGGTACCAAGAGTTCAGGAGGCACTAAAACAGGAAACAATATAGAGCAGGATTCAAATAAGCCTTTTTGTAATATGCATGCAGATGTAAACAGAAGTCCCAGTGAGCAATGTGCTTCTTTTCCAGGCAAAGTCCCACCAAACTGTGATAGTAATTATAATTTAAACTGCTCAAAAAAAGAGGAAAGTGCAATTGTAAATTTAAACAGTGTTTCTGAACCAATGGAATGTGCAACCCCTTTGAAGCAAGAAATCTGTGATTCTGGGTTATCTTCACCCTCCCCCAAGTCCTTACTCGAGAGGTCTGAAGATAACATAAAAGTAGAGGCCGATGAATGTAATGGACACTACAGGGGCGTTCTAGAAGAGAGTGAAGTCAAGCTTGAGCTTAATGGAACAACGTTAAGCAAAGATAGTTGCAGTGACTTGGATGATACCAAAAGTGACTTAGATAAGTCCTTATCAATACCAACAAATGGGGAGATGGATGATGCAGTGAAGGAGGAGAAAAAAGAAAGGAAGGCTGTGATCAAAGACATAATTAAGGATGACATGAAGGAAAATGTGAAAGATGAATTAAAGGAATGTGTAAAGAATGAGACTGCTGATGAACCAGATGTCAAGGGGGAAATAGATGATAAATCCTTGCTAAAAACCGACGGTGAACAGATTGATGAAGAAGAGGAGGAATCAGATGAAGAAGAGGTAAGTTATTTCCTAGCTTTGTTTGGTTATTATCTGATAATACACTTCTTTTTTAGTTTTACTATGCTATATATGATGTTATTTTACTGAGAAATTCTTGTTGACTTTATAAAAACTTGTTATTGCTCATTGTGTTAGATTGAAATCATTGTTATTGTTCTGTTTTAGTATTTCTTTGTGAAAGCTCAGTCAAATTATGAAAGGTATTAAATATTAGATAAGAAAGGATGTGTTTTTGGAGGTGCCAGAGGTTTGATTTTTATTTGCAAGGGAAAAGGAGGATCATTAATGATATATGAAGTGGTTAAGTTTTCAATGACTTTGATTACCATGAAATTAAAGTGTTTCATATTTTTTATTACTTTATTATTTTTGTTATTTTACCCAAGCACCTGATAACAGGTCAGGGGTTGCCTCTCTACATATATTCCAAAGAACATTCTTAACCTGCCTCACTGCAAACCGTCCCTGTCACACAAGCATATGGAGTGGTCTTTATTTTTAAACCATACATTCAGTATGAGGTGCATTAGGATGACATTTGGTCTTGACTTAAATATTCTATTGATAGTTTGCATCATGGAAGGACGGCGAGAAAGGACGGCAATCATATCTATTATCTTTGTGTGGGAATGATGTAGTTTTTTGTGTGTATTAATATTATTGTTGTAATCACCCCAAGAAAATGTTAGAAATAATGGAGGCAGCCTTAAAATTTGAGATATCTCACACAGAGAAACTTTTTTTTCTAACTGTTTATATTTTAAATGTAAAACCACAATATCAGTTTTGAAGTATAGTAAGGATATAGTCTCTGCCTCGTATCACAATCCATCTTACAGACATATTTCTTTTAAATGTTGCTGTTAAAGAGATGGCATTTATGAGGATAAACTATGACCGTTCTATACTTAGCACCGTTTTCTCAAAATCTTGATGTTCAACTCAATTGTTTTTCTTTTACAGTTGCCAGAGTTGGGTTCTATTGAGCTTGTTGCTGAAAGTATGGAACAGATCAAAGCCCTCATGCACAAGTTAGCCAATCCAGATCCTGTTAAGCGTGGGAGAAAAGTGAGTAACCAATGAAAGCATTTTGAATACTAAAAGTTGATAGCTATAGATTAGTTAGAACTTTTTTCAAAGATTCTTCCTGGTTTTGATTCAGGGCTTTGCAAAGAATACTTTAATCATTTTTTTACGGTAAAAATCTCCCTTATTTTTATACCAATCTCCCTTATTTTTTACTCAAATCTCCCTGAGGCTGTCTCAGACTACAACTCTGCACTAGGTGCAAAAGAATTGGCCATCATGTTGTTCCACACTTGTAGGGGCTCAGTTTAAATGCCTACAGGAGCGCTTTTCATGTTAACCATTAAGAGCCCTCCCTATCTTTACTATGATGTATATTAGTATTCTATGAACACCAACTGAAGTTTTAAACAAGACTAATGCTGTTCTCTATGTGTGTTTTGTATCAGATGTACCCAGGAGTCATTAAGCCATGTGAAGAAGAGTTGTTGGCCAACGTGACACAGTTCCATGATGAACTTGTCAAGTATGAGAGGAGTTTGTACAATGCTCGTATTCAGGCCCTTAACAAGCTAAGGAAAGAAGTTGAGACTTACGTAGAGTCAAAAGTTGTGGTAAGGAATTTAAGTCTTTTCCAAAATTTCTTTAAAGATTTATGCAAGCTTTTATTGGGGAATAGACATTTGTCACAATTACATGTTTTATGATGACACAAGTCTAAAAGTGTTTTTTTTAATTATGAAAGCAAACTATAACTTCTTTTAAATTTCTTGCCTAGCTTGAACAATATGTGAAAAAGCAGCATAATAAATTAAATAGGTAATAAATTGTGGAATATTAAATGCTGTCATAGTATTTTTGCACTTTTAATATCCAATTCGTAATCATCTTTGTTATTTGAAAGCACATGTGCGATGTACAAGAATTTTATGTTTCACTTGTTTTCTAAAAAATAAGCCTTAATTTTCTCACCTACTACATTCTTAATTTTGATATAGAAACTTTTTCAATTTATATATATCAAACTTATTATTCTTGTTTCATCTTTACTTTGTGTAAAAATAACTTGAATAGGACACCTAATATTAAAAAAGAAATTATCTTTCTGTTTTATATGAATTTTATAAAGCAAGTTTAAGTACTACAATTTACAGATGTTGATTAATCAGTGGTTAGATAACATGTTGAGCTTCATTTGTATGCTCTACAGAGTATACTTTATGTATTTATTAAGAGCATTTGGACATCCAAGCATTAAATGTATGCACATCATGTTTAGGAAGTTGTTCCATTTTCATTATTCACTTATTGTACATATAAAAGTGAAGATAAATGTATTGCAAAACATTATATTATAGTTAAACATGTATTGTACAATTTGTCAGTAAAATTATGTGCAAGAATCCTTTTATATTTAAAAAAATATGATTTTCTTTATTTTATTTTTCAAGGAAACAAAAGCATGGGACAGTGATCATTCCAGAAGTTCTAAAAATTCCAGTGATGGTGAGGATTCCGACACTCAAGAAGCAATCAGGAAGGCAGAAGGTATTAGAAGATCAAAGAGAACAAAAGCCAGGGCACAAGTGGCAGCAACAACAGCAGCATTATTATCTTCTGCAGCCTCCAAACTATCAACTATCACCGGGGAAGAAAATGAAGACTCAAATGACAATTATGAGATAGATATCAGTTCTCGGGGTCGACTTAGAAAACGAAGGGTTATCCCAAACAACACAGAAGACACAGGCCTGAAGAGAAGGAAAAATCTCCCAGATCAAGAAAGCATCATCTCTTCTGCCAGTCCTCCATCTAGTACTGAATCAGTACCTAAGTCTTCAATATCAATTACTGCTTCCCCTGTTGTTCAACACCAAGCAGGAAAATCTTTACCACCTCACATTATTTCTATGCTTACTGGATCCAGCACATCAAACCCTGCTGTTAAACCTCAAATTGTAACTCAAGTGAAACATGCTAACAGTCAAGTGTTACATTTGATCTCTCCATCAGCTGGTGGTACCATAAGGGCCATACGGATGCCAAGCAAACCTAACATGATTATCTCACCTCAGAGTTTGGCCAACGTCAGATTCATCTCCAGCACTGGAGTGCTCACTGTACCAAATAATAGGGTAATAACATCAAATGCCCAGTCATCACACCCTGTGATACAGCAGCTGTTACTTAATCAACCCCCTACTCAATCCTCCGCTGCCAACAACAATCAAACCACTTTAACAACCAGTCGCAATCCTATCCCAGCCTCGTCTCACAGTACTACCATGATTGCAAATAGTGGAGTACCAGGACAATTGTGTTCTACTGGTCTAGTCACTTCAACACCAGTGACCAATACAAACATGTCTAGTGCAGTTGTTGTCACACAGGTCTCCAGTCCCATCATGTCCCAAGGAGGCAAGCAGGTCCTGGACCTGGGAAGTCTGTCAGTCCAACAGATACAGCAGCTAGTAAAAAACCAGGTGAGGCTTTGATAAATAAAAATAAGATCTTGCAAATTGACTGTAATGTTTGGCTACCTAAATTCCTGGCCTGTAGGGCTTTTTACTCATTGCAAAAAGATTTCTAGGTGCAGTGTGTTAGGCAGAGATTCATTATCCCCTTTAAAAAGTGCAACTTGATACCTTTTTACAATGATTTTCTGTACATAATGTGGAATAGTTTATATAGATAGAACATTGGGCACTGTAAGTTCTTTTTTTATTAAGAATTTGATTTTGTGAAAAGCAGATGGTAACGGAATAGTAAGGGCACTTATAACCCTTGAGCAATTTGATCGGGCATGAACAGATACAGACCAATGACCTTTGTATTCTTCGAATTGGCCAATCAAAATTTACTTCACAGCCCTGAAATTTGTGCAAATTTGAGAATTTGGGGGTCTTGGTTCACACCAAATAATCACCCTGTAATTAGAGTAACGATAATGGCTACACTAAGCTACACTATTCCTAAGAAAATGTTGCAGATACTCTTTGTACAAGGAGCCTAGTGCCTGTGGCTGGGTGAGAATTGGTCACTTTACACAAGAATATGAAGAAAAAGATAATCAAATAAAGGTTTCTCATTGTAAACTATACTTTGTTCATAGTCAACTGATTAACCATGGATATCATTTGTTCAACAGGCAATTCAAATTAACACAGGAGCTGGTCAGCCCACCACCCTACTCTTAACCACCGGCCTTCAGCAGCTTAGGGCAGCTGGGAAAGTAGGTGTCCAACCCATCCAACCTGCTTTATCACAATCATGCACAAGTTCTTCAGTACAAGGCATCAGACCTAGGACTGCTGATGGTAGCAACAACCCGTCTCTACTGACCTCTGCTGCTCCTCAGATTTTATTGAGCAATAAACTTAACCCATTGCTGACCATATCACGACAAGTGGCGCCGCAGACTACACATGTCTCAGCACCTCAAAGTGTCAATCAGGTCAGTCCTAAGTCTAATTGTTGATGGCAGTTTGTCATATTTTTAATTTTAATTCATGAATCAGTGAATATAATACCCCCCAATGATTTAAACATGACTAATGCCCCCCCAACCCACTTATAAAGAAAAGCGAGGGGATTATTTTCAGCAAAATTTTTCAAGATCTAGTCCCTAAGAAGAAGTGGATTCAAAAGAGATGTCAAATATCAGATAAGGGCAGATTTCCAATAAAAAAAAATGTATTTAATCATCAACTGATTTACACATTTCAAACCTTACATGGCTTATTCATTTTTTAGTGAGCAAATGGAAGTTCTCCCATATAATCAGACTTTTTGGTGAAGTTAAAAGTTTCTTTAAGATTGGAAGTACAATTTTTGGTTGAGAATATAATGCAAAAAAAACAAATTGTCTGCAAAAAAGGGTTTAACAAAAACATTTAAAAAAATGCGTGGTCACATACAGAGCACTGTATGCCGGGTAACATCCGATACTAACTTTTTGTTGTCAAGATAATTCAATCATCAGACCAATCAATCTCTCAACAGATTGCAACTCTTCAATATAATCTCAATTGTCTCATGGTATTTTTATTTTATTTATTATATACTGAAAAAACTGAATGACCAATATTTAATAATTTTTTAAGCATTCTAACTGTAACACTCTTGCAGTCTTAATTAAAAGAGTATCTTCTGAAGATGGCTAGCGTCTGCTTTTGAGCGCAGGGAAGCACCAAAGAAGTATTCAACTAAGGACAGAAGAGTTTGAAGCAGTTTGCTAAATAGAAAATCAGTCACCAAGCAATAATCTAAGGATACACAAATATGAAAAAATCATACTGCTTGTTTTGTTTTTCAAATTGTCTTATGCACAAGTGCTCCATATTTCATGGTTTAAAAAAGTTACAGATTGAACAGAAAGGAATGTATGTTATATCATTTGCTATAATCAAATTGTTTAAAAATGTTGAGAAAGACAACGTTTAGATTCTATTATGAATGCAATATTTTCATCAATTTAAGATTACCTTTTGTTGGTTAGTCGGTTAACTTTTCAACAACTGGGAGGCTTAAAACTAAGCAACTTTCACTCAGGACCTACATTTTATTGTCTATCTCCAATAAGGCTAGTCTGGGGGTGCATATTTGCACTGATAATTGAATCTTTTTTGCATGTACAATAGGCACCATGACCACATTCCACAGTATTCACTTTCACTATATTGTTAATAAATACTTAATGTCTATCAAACTTCAAAGTAAAATTATGTTTTAGGAGAGTATTGAGCATACAAGGAGAATTTAAAAGAAGTGAAAACACTTGAATATCTTAATGAAAACACCAGCATTTATTAAAAAAGATTCCATTAGCTTTTCAATCACATTTATAATGTTTGACAAAATTGAATTAACTACTTTTCTTTTCTTAACTAAGTAAAAGATGGAAAAGAATTTGAAAAAGGTATTTAAATAAACAATTTGGAAAATAAATATTTTTTTCCATCCGCAGGTGGCAGTACAGCAGAACTCTGGTTCCCAATCAATCACAGCAGGAAACTTACAAGGTATACAAGGTCGTGCTGTAGCAATGGGAAATGTAGCAGGACAGACTGTCAACCTAACATCGTTACCTGTGCAAAATATTCCTACTTCACAGCAAGTGATACGGAATATAACACTTCCAATTAACAATACTGGCCTTGTGGGGGCTATGCCTCGTATCATTAGCTCTCTGCCTCCTAATGCGACTGGACAATCACCCGTTGGAAATCTTACTGTTGTCTCCCAACCTCCCAGACTTGGGACACCAGTGTCCATGTTGGGTACCACAGTATCCTCTTGTGCTGGATTGGCAGAGAAGTTAAAAGCCAAAATTATCACAGTTCCCTTAGTCAATCTATCACCTATTAAAAAGAAGTATGCCAATAATGTTACAGTCAAAGCCTTGCTGGAAAACAGAAGTTCTTCAAAAAGATCTTCAGATGAAGAGCCTGAACCAGACTTGGGCCTGAGACAGTTTAGAGCTATATCACATACTTCCACGGACAAGTTTTCAAATATGGACGAATCTCCTACATTGAATAGCAATTCAGACAGTTTTAAAGAGTCACTAGCAGAACCTTCTGTCACAAGTGCTCAATCCTCTGAAGGGCCCAATCATACTTTTCCTGGCTTCTCACACCTAGCGTGCACATCTTCCTCAAATTTACCCCTTAGCTTTCCTCTTTGTGAACCCCTTACTGTAGACACAGCGATCCAGCCACTTTTGACTACATCTGTTCAGGTGACATTGCCCACTGTCAATATTAAAGTACCCTCACCCAACACACTTCCTTCTATGACTCATAACAAGAACGGCACAACTATTGTACAGTCCAACAAAGTTCCCATTCCTGCAGCAATCACCAAAGAGAATCATGGCAGTTCTGTTGCTGGTAGTCATGCTTCAGGCCACCTAATTTCATCCTCTTCTGTTGTGTCACATGTCAACATACAGAACAGTGCCTCAACTGCCAATAATTCTAACATCCAGGTTTCATCTTCTCTGGTACCTGATGTCAAAATGATAAATTCAAATTGTGGTGAAACTGTTACAAATAGTGTCCAGTCCATCACAAACTCAGGCCCTATGGCAAGGAATATCATGCTTAAAGTTGTGCCTCAGAATGGAGCAACAGGACAGTTTGTCCAGGGATTCATGACTTCTAAAGGTTTTGTCATTCCTCAAGGTGCATTGGTACAAGCTCAACAAGCACAGCAACAACTGCAACAGCAATCCAACAATGGAGTGCTCTTGACTTCTGTTGCAGGGGCTAGAGCAGCGGGAAATGCCCAACAACTTCTGAAAGCGAATGTAGTTGCTAGTGGTGCTCAGCAAAATCTGCTCTTGGCACAACCTCAACAACAAGGAATGGTCTTGACAGGGCTTCAGAATGTTGGTTCCCCGCCATCTGTTAGAGTATCTGCAGCGCCTGCCCAAAGCTCTCAAGGCCCTGGTGCTGTAAAACTTATGTTTGTTCCTAATGGAGCTGCTGGAAAAAATGTCTTGCCTTCAGTGAACCTCCAGTCACCAGTGTCAGCAGGCACCCAACTCAACACCAGCACCCCTGCTGCTGAGCTAGTGAAACAAATTGCCAATAATACACAACAGGCTTCTCAGGCCATTCAGAGCAAATCCCCTGTTCCTGGAATAGGGCAGAGCAATAATAAACTCCTTCCAGCACAGATGTCAGCTCTAACAAACATCAACTCATCTAACCAGAACACACAGATGAATGCTCCAAATATTGTTAGCCCACAGCTGGCAGCTCAGTTGCTAGCAATGCAACAGGGTAATAATACAGTACAATTTCAGCAACAGCAAACAGGGAATATCATGCTTACTGGTAAAACACCAAATGCTCAGAATAAACCCTCAGTTGTTACTGTACAGCTGCAACAATTTGGACAATTACTTGGTAATGTTGGCGGTGTAGCTCAGCTACAGGTAGGAAGTGCCCAGCAACAGCATTCACAGCACATCAGCCAAATTGCTACTCTTCAAAAACCACAGCAGCCTACAGGTCAGGCAACTGCCAAAGTTTTGCAGTCTGGTCAGATTGTCCAGCTTGCCCTTAACCCTCAGTCATCTCAGCTGGCCCCTTTGCAACAAGGCCAGTCTGTAATAGCATCCCCACAAATTACACCACAGACAATTCTTGGGCAGACAAACCCACGGCTCATCCAGCTTAGCAGTCAGCTTAGTCCACAATTACGTATGTCTAGTCAGGCAAATCTTGCCAATACAGCTCAGATTAGAACTCCGGGCAATGTTATCATGCAGTCTCAGTCTTCTATAATTCAAAATCCTGCCATCTTACAGCAACAACAGCAGCAATCTGCTTTACAAGCCCAGCTAGGTCTGCCTACTCATGCTAATGTTAAACCACAAATTCAAGGAGGAGCAATTTTTCAAACACCCTCAAGGCATTCTCACATCAACCAGACAAATGTTAACCAAAATGATCAGGCTTCAGGGCTTCTAAAGTCAGCAGCCTTATCCATTGTTTCAAGCACCTTGACACCATCCCAAATCCAATTTGTGCTCAAGCCAAACTTTGCTATGGCTAATGTGGCTTCCGGAACAACTGTATCTACAACAGGAGTAACTACTCTTATGCAGCCATTACAGAAGCTCAACCCATCTCTGGTATCTCCTGTCAAAGCTGGATTAACGGGACAGTTAGTCAGACTTGCCACAAACCAGCAGCAGTTAGCTGTAGCTCCAACCAACCAAAATTTGATAAAACCTGGCCAGTCCGTGTCAGTCACCAATCCAAGCTATATTTTTACAAAACCTCTTCAGACTGTTGTATCTTCAAAAGCTAACACTGATTCCCAGATAGGGGCTTCCAATGCAGCCATAGGCCAGGTACTTCTCTCACCAATGAAACTGACTCCCCAGAATTCAATGGCAAACCTCGTCAGTCCAGTCAAATTTGTCAACTCATTCCAAGCACCCACTTCACAAGGGCCTGTCACTGGGCAGATTTCCAGACATCAAACATTGAGCACATTTCAGGGGGCACAGCTTACTAACCTTGGACAAATAGCAAGTCAAATGAAACCACCAGTGATTTATGCGGGACAAACTGTCTCAGGGCAAAGTATGAATTCTGATGGTAGGATGTCCCAGCTTCTTTTGAACCAACCACCTGTTAGCATAGGTTTGAAAGGACAACAAACACAATTTATTAACTCTAATTGTTCAACTAGCGTAGGAGTTAATGGTGATTTGAGCAAACAAAAGTTAATGTACAAGATTATAGAGCCCCAAATCCCATCTAGTGCCAAATTACAAGCTCCTGTTGCACAAAGTTCAACTCCACACTCACAGTCACTCTCTGGCAGTCACTCTGATGTCAAGTTATTAGTATCTCCAGCTGCCATTGAAGCTTCAGATTTACTTGTCAAAAAGGGAAGTTGTGAACCATTAAGCCAAGCACACATAAATGTTACCAGGAACCAGTCTCTTCCTCAGTCTGGACACAGCTCTTCAAAGATAGTTGGCCCTAATGGGGGCAATTTCCACAAAACTATATCCTCTGCACTGACTATCAATTCAAGCGTCGTGAATGGTGTTCACTCGAACAATGCTCAGTTTTCCTTCTCTCTGAACGGTCCAGGCATGGAGCCAGTCATCAAGCAAAAGAATGTTGTCAGTTTGTCAACAATAAATGGGCAGCAAGTAGGCAGCAACTTGTGTATGTCATCAAATGTTGCCCAGTCATCTGACAAGAACAGTGCACGCAGAAACTCATTCAGCAATGGCCAGAGTTCACATACAGCTAAAAGCAATGGTGCAGGACGGCCTTCATCTCTGGGTGAAAGCTCTCTTACTTCTGAACAAATTGATGAAAAAGAAGCGGCGCTTAATCTCCTTACCTTTGCCAATCAAAGTATTTAAAAGTGACATCTGCAGTAGTAGCTCATCACTCATCATTCTTGAGTTTTGTTTAATGTAAAGAGGATGTAATAATCTTTATGATTGTAAAAGTCTCCACAGTAAAGATAGAAAGAGTTAAACTGATGGCCCAATTTACAGTATGAGTTTGCATGATTGATACCTTACATAATATATTCAATATTTGAGGGAGTCATATGATGACTGATTAACTTCTCTGCCATTGATTGATAATCAAGGCAAAATTTCAATTAATTCAAAACTGATTGCCAGTTTATATTTGAATGATAATAATTGTATCATTAACATAACAATGTTGGCGCCAATTTAAATTATGTTTTTTATGCTCACGGTTAAAATGATAAGATGAACCAAACTTGTGTATATATTGAGGGCTGCACATAACTTTTATGCTCTTGTTGAACCAAACTTACAGGGTGATCCACGTAAAAAATAACAGAAGTTCAATTCATAACAAATCATTCAGTTTGTTCAGCAAAGTATAGGATATTATTCCAATGAAACATCAAAATACATGTTTTTCTAATTGGTTATTTGGCAGCTGTCTAGCCTCGCCTGGTACCTGTCGTTCAAAGATTTTTGCTAAGACTGGTGGGCTTAGTGTCAGTATACCGTGAATGGATTGGATTCATGAGTTGTGCTAAACTTACATTTTAAGTGTAACAGATGTAAAATGTCTTAAATATAACCATTGTACATATAACATGGTACAGATGGACAACGTTAAAAAAATCTTTGAAATTACAAAAAGCTCTCTATGTTATTAAGTGTACTGTATGTATATGCAACACTTAGCACTTGTCTCAATTCATGTTTTAACATGTAATGCAGAATGGATCTGTATAAACTGTTGTGAATATTTTTTAGATTTCCGGAACATACCTCATTCACCCATGGGATTGAGAAAGAGAAAACCCCTGAAACACAGCGTCTCCTCGGTTTGGTGTTTCTAAAGTATAAATGTATTTACCAAAGCATCAATGGTGCACTCTTTGATAATTGAATAAAAAACATAATTTCAATGGTAAAGTTTATTACAAAAAATTATTTCTCTATATTGTATAGCATAGCATAGCCGGTAGAGCGTTTGGCTAACACTAACAGGATCCCCAGTTACAGCAGATATTTGTGGTCTTTTTTACCCTTCATTAAGTGGGCGTTTTTTTTGTAGTCTAATTTCTTGCTCCCAGAATCTCTTAAAAAGGAGGGGATATGTTTTGCCTCCCCAAGACAGTCATAAAATTGCTCCCATGTAAGCACAGTTGATTAAGTGCTCTTTATACCATTCCGGAGCTTAGAATAGTAATTCATGATGAGACCTTTGTTCATTAATTTAGTTTGTACATGAATGATTTTGGGTCTCCTTTTCATTGTCTTCCTCTTTCTGGAACTTTTTGCTCTCCTTCTTGCACACACACGATGTATATTGTATATATACCCACTCTCATATAAAATGTCTGTATTTCTATATGTGCATTAGTTATGTGCAGCCTGGTACGTAATGACCATTCCTTTGCAATAATTTCCATGTGCTGTGTATTTGTAATGATACATGTCCAAGTAACAAGTGTATAAAGTATGATTGTTTAGTTAACTGTTGCAGAAGTAACAAGTGTATAAAGTATGAGTGTTTAGTTAACTGTTGCAGAAGTAACAAGTGTATAAAGTATGAGTGTTTGTACCCATGATTGTTTAGTTAACTGTTGCAGAAGTAACAAGTACAAGTGTAAAAAGTATGATTGTTTTGTTACTTGTTGCTGAATTAGCTTTGTTGAAAATGTAAACAAGGGCGTCTTTGCCCTCTGATTGCTGTCACAGTTGTTAATGTATACCACATCCTGTATATGACATCATTAAGTTATTTTGTGTACAAATATCCTATTTGACCTTGTATAAACCATTTGATCACCCATGTGCCTTGTCCAACTGTTGTGCAAAATGTCTATGTTAGTTTATCAAGATATTGCTTGATTTTTGCAAAGCTATCATCACCATATTTTTATCTGACGGCTATAAATTTGCTTTTGTTAATTTATGAATTCTGTTGCCATGACTTACTAATAGTATCACTATTTAATGTAGACAAAACTTTGTGTTTCTGATGTTTGTCATAGACTCTTGACCCTATTGTTACTTTCTGTGCTAGTCAATTTCAGCTAAGATGTTTCGTCAGGTTTGATCCCTTAGCACAATTGATCCTCATCTATTTTAGTTTCTTTATTTCCTATGACTTAATGATGTGATCTGTTTGGACCTCAAGCCTCCAATTTTACAAGACTTTTATGCAACATTCTTTAGTATTTGTGGCTTGCCTAAATTTGTCATCAAATTTCTTGTCAATTGATATCCACCACATACAGAGTTTTTTGTATTGATTTTTCATAAAGATGGTTTTGGATTTATTCTTCATAATGCACTGTTGACCACAGACAGAAATGAACAAGAAGTCACAAACTTGATCATCATCATCTTAACAAATTGGCGACATGAAGGAGACCTCTGTACTGTACTTATGTATTCTTCTTAGTTGTGGGGAATATGAAGTACTTGTACTTGAGTACTCTGATACCTTATTTATTTGTTAACTACTGAATACTGACTTGAGTACTAGAAGTTATTTTATCCCTATTCTTTGGTAGATCAGTTTTGGAGAACAAGCCTTAACTTGTGCCTTGCTAAGAATTTGCAGAGAGTTTAATCAGGGAATGCATGCAGTACAGCAGACACTGAACAGCACACTTACTAATGACTAACTAGTGATTACACAGTCAAAGTCAGGGAGTGTGGGGTTATTGATGAGAAAGTGAGATCATTTTATGTGTCTGTTTAAGTTTTCAAGAATAAAGAAATAAAAAAGATTACAAATTCTTTCAGATACGCATTACCATTAATAGGTACACTACCATAGATTTGCACAATACATATGCCAACTAATACACACTCATGCACTGTTACAGATCCAATCACACTCATACATAAACAAAAGAGAGAAAACAAATGAACGAAAATCACTGTCCGAACTTTCAACTACAGCTCCCTTTTTCCGTTATGTTCAGCTCTCACGTTGTAGGGTAGGACAGGACAAAATGAAATCAGGAAATCCCTCTCTAAATGAATCCTTTCCAAGTACTCAGCTATTACTTGATTCTAAAAAGTACTTTGCATTGGTGAGTAGAAAAATTGCTGTTATCGCCACCACTAATTCTTCTTGAAAACAAACTGGTTTATAGAAACCACATATAACTGACAACTTAACTTTCCACATTGCTAAAGGGCTGTTTTTTTTTAATTTAGATTTGTCAATATAATACAGTAAAATCCACCATTTGACCACACATTTATTATTAAATATTGCAATATATTTGTTACCTTTAATTTCTTGAACAAATTCTTTCTAATGATGTATAAAACAAAATATTTATTCCTCTTACAAATCCTTGAGTTAATAACACATATGACCTCTTAGCACTGTGCATTGATTGGGTCAGTGTAATATAGCATTCCACTACTTGATAGTCAATGCATTAAATAGGGACGTTTTGATTTGTCATCCAGCACAACTCATGAAAAATGCAAATTTGCCCTGAGGTCTCCTGATACCTTTAAAAAAAATTATGAAGTAGACAATATTTTTCAAGTTGTGGGTTTGTTGTTCTCATGGTCATAAAAACAACTTAAACAGCATCTTACCTTTTGATTGAGGCTATATTTAGAAATGTGTAAACTCTCGCTTTATTTATGTTGTGATGATCTGGATTATCTCTGATTCAAAACAATTTCAATGTTTGAGAAAAAATGTTTTGTTTTCTTTAGAAATATGCAGTAATGATTAGAGAGAACTACAGCTTTTATTGATTGTGTCATTTTGCAAGGACAAAAGTTGAGATGGATTATGAAACATTCCGTGCTGTATGTTGACTAACCTGTCAATTGACTCACCCCACCAGTGGTTGATTCCTGTCCTTTAGCTTTGTCTGCCCACAAGATTGGGCATAATGTTTTAAATTGGCATTTATTTTTTCCTTGCAGCAGATTTCTCTAAGAATATATTATCAACTTTGTTTTAATTTGTGTGAAATGATATGATTAAAGAAATTTACTATTGAGAATAAGTGTTGCCTTTATTTTATGGTCCTTTATGTATTTTTTAGTAGGGAGGGGGCATATTTTGTTCAAATGACAAAGAGTCTGATCAAACTCGTAGTCAGTGCAGGAGATCATGACAGCTGCGCTGACGACCTTTGCCTAGTGAAAGTAGTATCAAAGGGACAAAACATCGCATTTGGGTCAAACCACATTTTATCTGCTGAACAACATAAAGAACAAAATAACTGTATGAATACTAAGCATATGCATGCCTAATTTGAGATCAATGAGTTGATATTGGAGTTATGACCCTTTGAATCATAATGCTAAATGTCATCAAAATACTTGTTTTTTTAATTATGTGCATGACCTTTTGACCGTACAGGAGTCATGCAAATGAGTACTCACTCATGAAATGGTGTAAAATTCTAACTAAAATACCGCTGGTCAAAGCCCCTGTACGGGTTGATTTACAATACAAAATCTTCGTGCTTCGCGAAAAATGACACTATATGCGTTGTTGTAGTGGATGGCACTGTAGTGAGGTTCGACTGTATGTGATTTCCTAAAGGCCCCTACAATACAATTTTTCCCTTCCCCCTCTCTCTCTCTTTCTCT
>JAUUEB010511796.1:0-10006 GCA_032362205.1 Clione limacina | reverse complement strand
CTGTCCAAGTTATGAACTGTCTCCATACATACCTAGGCCCGATGAGTGGTAGCAACCACGCAACCCAGGGTAGCCTAAAATGATTCGTTTATTTTTAATTTAAGAGTATAATTGACGGTAAAGTTATTTAAACACCAGCGGCTTCCATCATATCACGGTAATTTAAACTTAATTGAATTGATCTTGAGCCAAGTCAAGGGTAAAGAAGCTCAACGCAACATATACTTTACTTTTAGATCTTCTTTGGCCCTCACAGAGGCATCATTGGCCGAAGTACAGACGGTGATTGGCGGAAGCATGTGATAATGTTGACCATGTTATAGAGGACTATATGGAAATGACGGTATCAGAGGGAGACATCTGTATCCAATTTGATGAGTCATCTTCGACATCTTCTTCATCGTCAGATTAATCATAAAGTCAGACATTGCGTTTCACTCTTAATTCCTATGCCGAACAGTGGGGGTCCATCCGGGGGTCCTTCTCAAGCCACATTATACACTGAATATTATGAGGTTTTTAATTGATGTAATTGTGTTATGTATTGCATAATGTTTTGACGCTCTTGGTCGTACATGATATACCATTGCATGCATAGTACACAATGTAATGACGTTTTTCATTAGAAGACAAAGATAACCTGCATAACAAGTATTGTTAAGATGATAACGGTGAATGTGTTCATGCTATAGCTTTCTACATATCTTTTCAACATGTGTTCAAGTACTTTTAGAAATATGTCTGTCTACATGTGTATGTTTCTTTTGTTACAATATGTTTCATGAAGTCCTGTAGACAACAAAGACTTTCATTATATATTAAGTTAAAAGGATAAATTTGTGAAAATTTAACTAGCTTTATGTAGTAGCACACGTCAGTTAATCTCTGTCAACACTTGTATGCAATATGAGTTCTCTTGTTCACCCTTACACGTGCATGAACTATTTGTTAAAGTTGCAATTAAATGCACTTAAACGCAATGTCATCAAGCGGGTCAAGGTTGTTTACACAACTTCTGAAATGTGATTTAGCTTAAAGAGCTTAGCTTCGTCTGCCAAGCTAGTTTTTCTTGTGTTCATCACAACAACTCAGTACTTCCGCAACATGTGCGTAGTGGAATTATTAAGCCAATACTTAGTAGAGTAGCGGACTGAGTACTCTTTAGTTGAGTGAACCCAAGTAGTATTTCAGCTACTTTTGCCCGAATACTACTAAGATGTGAGTCATGGGTTTGCTTTAAACAAAAATATGATTTATTTCCATTTTCATTTTTCTTTTTAGTAAAGTATTGCAACATGTGTGAAACATTTGTGAAACGAAGTGGTTTTATTATGTTGCACTAATGAACTTGATAAACTATACGATTACGTAAAAAACTACAAACCTTAGAAAATGTTTTCATCAATGTATATATAACTGCGGAAAAGACACCAAAGATTATATGTCAGAACACAACAATTGCTACTGTTGATAGAGTCATTCATTAACTTTGTTTAAATTAATCTTCGTGTTGAGTCAATGTGTGTCCTGTCAACATCGAGCCAAAATATAGTCTAAATATGTCTTGAAAGAGTCAAAAGAACACGAATTGCGATTATCCTTATCGAAAAATCATCTTTCAACGGAAATAGTTTAACATTGGCATCAGTGCCACCCTCCGGGATACTAAAAAGATGATATAGTAACAGACACAAATGTCATTATGGTAGTTAAGATAAAGACGTTACATTTGAGGAACTATGCCAACAATGCTTATCATTTCCAAAATATGGTGGTACTCGTGCTTAAGGGCACCTGGCTCACCGCAAAAAAAACCTTGACTAAGATATATTATGATTTACTTCCTTCTGTATCAAGCCATTATCAACTGTAGTTCCGTATAATTAGGTTCCAAATTCTGATCTATGAACTTTGGGAACCATCATTTCTGAAATCCGACAATTAATTATAAACAAATCGCTAAACACGTTGTTCAAAATATCAAAACTGATGTCCTAGTTCATTGTTGTCAAATAAATTATAAACATTTTCTGTTTAAAAGTAGTATCTTGCTGTTCTCAAATACAACCTTCATTGAACTTGTAGCTATTTTCTGTTTTTGAAATTTAGAATGCCATATATCATTTTAAGATAGCTTGTCGTAGTTCGGCAACTATTTTACCAATGACTACTTGTAGTCATTCATATATTACATGATCTGTATCAACGTGTTTGAAGAGGCTCTTTAACAAAAAGTAATGTAATATAACTGTTAATGCAATGATTCCAGATGCCCTCTGTTCAACTGGTACGTGCATGCTGTTTTTTTTTTAGAAATAGGTCAGAAATGATCCTATCACCTCGAATCTGTTCAGTCATAAACTCACATTTTTTCCTCCATGTGTCAGTCAAAGTAAACATCCAGCAATAATTCAATAGTGTGATGTAATAAAGCCTTCAAAGGATGCAATAAAACACAAATGTTGATCATGAACTACAGTGTTTTATATCATATTTCAGTTATGACGAGGAGCATTTATGCTCGAAAGTCTTAATCAAAATAAACAAACCAAGTATGTGTTAAAGGTACTTATTTCAAATACAAATTACTCCACCAAGTATGAGTTGCAGCAATACCTTTATGGTCAGAATAATTCAGCTTTCTAAAGAGTTATGACTTACTCTAACAATATACGCAATTTCTTATGGACATTGATTCGGCAATTATTGTATTATTTTACTTTTTGATTAACTTAGATTATTTCTGAAGAAATATGTACTGTGTATGCGTATTTACAGGGAAATTACAGATTCTCTGTTTCATAGTGGAGTCACATTAATGTATTTTTTTTTTAACAACTTGTCCAATGATTACAATCATTTGATGGCCTGATCCGATATCAGTTATAAGAAAACAAATCGTATTTCAGCCTGGAATCAGTTTTGGAGAGCTATGAAACATTTTAAAACTTCCACATCGATTTACTCTCTTAAGTAGGGTATTGTGTCGTACTCAAGAAGAGTAACATGGAGAATTGTACCTTAAGGCAAGACAACAGTGAATATTGATTGAAAAAGTGGCAAATGAAAAGCTATGATCCCATTTGCAAAACAATGCAATTGTACGATCCAAATGTGAACTATTCATAATATATATGTAACTTGATGCCAAACATGGTGTTTATGGGTTGGAAGTTGATTTAAAAAGATAATTTATGATCAGAAAATAAATGTGTTTGTTCAACATATTCATTACACACATTGGAATTTGTTTTGCCTATTTGTCTTATTTCTTAAAATGAGCGCGGAACATTTAACCAACACATACTGGATTTTCAATTGTGCATGTGTGTTACCGCTGACTATTTTGATGGGATTGTGGATTATTTTAGGATCAGTTTGAAAAAGAAAATACTTCTATGTGTATTTACTGTGGTTCATACCTCAAGGGTTAAAATCTGGGAATTATCATTGTCCCTGTTAGTTACCAAATGTGTACCTCCTTGTTGTTTGAGACAGGTAATCAATACTGCTGGATGCACTTAATCTGTTTTTATAGACAATTGACAACTGCAATACTACTAATATATCACAAGTGGATAGGGCATACAATTCATTATTTTCATAATTTCCCGTCGTCAACTCCGCGCCCATATTGTCTTTACATTGTGAATAATATTGTTTAAATGTAAGCATTATTAAGTAACCAAAACATATCAAAATCAAATATGGTAAAGTTAAATCATTATTTTCTATTCAAAAGTGTTCAAGAGACTGATCGGTTTAGAATGTTTGAAGTTATACCAGGAAGTGCTATTGTTTTAAAGAAAAAAACATTTTTGTAATTCTTCTATGTAAGAAAAGATACATGGCGAATTTGGAGTGTTTTTAAAGTGTTAATACCACTGTTGGTTCTTTAAGGCCAGACAACAGTAAAATGTGGATGGGAAAAGTGGCAAATAAAAAGCTATTCGCTAAACAATGTAATTGGGAGTCAATGTACACAATAAAAGTGAAAACTCTTCATAATATATCTGTAACTGGCCTGCTAGTTTATTGGTTGAAGATTGATTTATGATCAGAAAATAAGTTTGTTTGTTCAACATGTGTAATACAAAAGTGGACTTGTTTATGCATATTTGCCTTATTTCTTAAGGATCTTACATCAGCGCTATGTTTTGGGTGTGGGCAGTATTTTTTACTGATGTTAAAGGAATGACCTTCTTAAAAACATGAGTATTTGTTAATGACAATAATATATAATGTAAGCTACATTTTTTACTAAGTTGGTTGCACCTACCAGGTTTAATAATAAACGATTTGACACACACAATTAAAGAGTAACACAAATATATGTGTACAACAAAACTTCGGCTGTATAACAAATATTTGAACAAGAGAAACATTAGATATGTGAGAGTCTTCCAACCGCTGCGCATATTAAGACCCTACAACTGCTTAGTGATGTCTCAACACTTGTCTGAGGTCAAGAGCATTTATAATCGACTTCAGAGATCACTTGATTGGGTTAAACCTGACACTAATTTTCGTCTGGACTGTTAAGGGGAACTTAAAGTACAACCAACAACGTACTTCCCACTAAATAAATCAATTCACTAAATCAATTCAAGCTTTCATTCCATAGTAATTGATTTGTCTTTGGAAAAGACAGAAGTAATGCGAGTAACATAGTGTCAACCGTAGATTGCACTCGAGTTTCTGGTAATTACGAGGAACTTTTTTACAAACATTATACATTATGTACTTAAGACTTCAGGCTATGTACATTATATTTGAATGACGAACGAATATATTCTACTCAGCAGTCTCCAGACCTTGGATTATGTGTCCTTCTCAACGTTAAGAGCCTTTTTATGCGATATACTTAATTTTAAACATCCCTTAGATGTGTTCGTTTTCTTTTTACACCATTCAATACTATACAAAGAGGCTGATATAAATATAAATGAAAAAAACATCCCATAGTAAGCATCGTCTTTTTTTCTACTTTTTTAAACAGTAGATTCAAGTCGGGTATTTGGTGATCATTAGTCACGGTACTACAAAACATTTAGATAATAAACCTATAATCTATACAGACGTGTTCAAGTAGTCAGAAAATAGTACTTAATTACTTTCCTGAGTACCAGAAAAAACAGTACTTAAGTATTAATTAAGTAATGATTTTCAAAATATACTCAATTAGTAATCAAAGTAGTCTAAAATCTACTTATGTACTTTATGGGTAGTTCCATTTAAGATTACATTTTGAATAATAACCATTTTGTTTTGACTAAGGAAAATAATTGTCTTTGTTGACGTTCACAGCTGATTAAGGTTGCGAGCTGCAGGCGATGAAGACAGGATTTCGGTCCCAATGGTTACAAATTCCAAAAATATATGGATTTAGCGGATTGAAAAATACGGTACATATAGACCAAAATTAATCAAAAACTACTCATGCGTACTGGGAAATAACTACTTAAGCAGTACTCACGATACTTTTTTTAAAGGTAACGGGAGTACTCTCGAGTACCATCAAAAGTATTTGAGGTACCGGTATCGCCGTTTCTTGTTTCGGCGATGGCCAGCTCTGGATCTATGAATGTGCATTCGTGTTTGTTTAAAACATGTTAATTTGAATCAATCCTTGTGATTATTTTGAAATACTCCTTCTTTTATACAATATACTTTCATGATAATGATTAAAGGCACATGTCTTTCCATATCTATTTTGTGTCTTTCTGTCTAGTAATCTCGAATATAATATCAGTCTTCTAGAAATAATGATCTTGTAATGAAATTGAAGGACGGGATCTGACAATCTTATCCCCTTGTGCATTTCGCTATGTCGTGAACACCATGACATGAATGGAAATGGAATACAATCACGACACGCGTAGGAATGAAATTATTCAAGGAAAAGCTGAAAGTTCTTATGTTTCAAATAATTGCTTTGAGTTGCCGCTGCTTTCCAAGTCTTCTTTTTGGTTTCATTTACATTATTTCTTGTGGCGATGTGTGTGAGGTTTTTATATTGTATGCGTCCTCAGAACTAACATTATAATGTTGCGTTGTCATTGCTTCATCTATATGTGAGCGTAGGGTTTCCTTGATTATGCTAAAAAAAAGAAATATCAGAATAAATACTTTAACTATATTCGTTTTTAAATTGGATACAGATGTACATACATTGTTATAATTTGAATTGGGTTACTAATTAAGTGATCTGGTGGTATGCGCTAAATCGAAAGTTTACAAATAAATATTAACAAGAAATTATGTTTTTCGAAGTATTTGGTTTTGACGCCTCCATACTGCTTTTAACAGCAGTTAGGAAAAGTGGAGTTTATAAAAAGCACCGAGTATATGATCACAGGCATAATGTCTGACATAACAGTCTAGTATGTACGATTGTTAAAAGTTGTTCTCATTTCTTTAGTTATAGTAAATGTAAGACTTCTCAGTCCAAACACTAGTTTTGTAACTTAACCTACAGCAAGAAAAACAGAAAAACACAACTAAAAAAGAAAAAGTGTCTAAAGGCCAATTTCCCCTTATGATTTCATTGCTTGAATGTTACAAAAAAGGATCTCATACAATCGCGCCTTCGGTAATAATGCTTCGTGTCAATATCCCTCCTGTTACACGGCTGTGATGACGCCGTGTGAGGTTGTTATTATGTAGTGTGGGTTCTCTGAACCTCGTGTATTTGTCCATCATTTCTGTGTCCACTCTGTGAGTGAATCGCGGGACGTGTATAAAGAATAGTGTGCGCGTTTTGTGATATTCTTTTCAGCTGGCTGTATTGTTAGGGTGTGGATGTGTTCCCCCCTTTTACTCCATGTAAACGTGTAGTTTTACATGTAGAGATTTGTTCGATTTGTTCAATACCCCGGGTTGGTATGTCTCCCTGTTGAGTCTCTCGTTGTAGAGATAGTTGTTGCCCTGTGTCAGGGCTCTAGTAGTTACTAGGGATATTGTATCGGCCAGCTGAACTGCGTGTATGAATTGTTTTCTATTAGGTGATTATATTGCAATTGTTGATATACCCTGTGTATGTATTTATAGCAAGTTAAATCATTAAATGTTAACTCGTCCTGATAAACCTTGTGTTCTCCATTGCTTATTTCAATGTGAAAAGGAGTGAGCATCCTGAAAAGGGTCAAGATAGTCATATTAATATTCACCCCATCTCTTATTCTGTTAACCAAAGAAATCATACGTCATCTAATGAACATAACAATATACATTACAAAGAACAACTGTATGTACTTGTGATTGCCGGACATGTTTAAATAAATATTGTTCGTGTAATTGTCATATAGGTAAATCCATACCAACTCAGTATTCAAATAACATATTATTGAGTAAGAATATCAGTAAGCATACCGCAAATGTAAACATTGATTATCATCAAATTACTTCATGTGACTGTCAAATATGTACTAATGAAAATTGTCAGTGCAAATGTCACTCAACTCATCAAACCAATTTTCCACAACACTGTCTTGTATTAAATAATGAAATTCATAACTTGTTGACAAATGATTATTGTTATCGTAAAAGAACTGACGAGTGTAATAACTGTATAAACTGTTATGTTGAATTATGTTCATGTATATGTGACTTTAATATATCGCCTGCGATTAACCAAGATGACAATGTCAACTCCAATATTACTAATGACAGTAATATAGAACAACATGATACTGGCTGTGAATGCCTAACGTATACTAGTATAATTTATTCATACAAACACCATAATAAGCGTCAATGTTACACTGCTGATAAAAAGAGTGACTTGAAAAAAACTTTTATAAATGTTAATGGATGTCAAAAAAGTCGAAATATCCAGAATTTTCAGAATTCTTCAACAAATATGACATTGTTGGAATAGATGAAAGTAACATGATTGAAAAGGAAAACTTTGATTTAAACATCTTTTTTCTATTGAAAACAAAACAGAGACCAAACGTTTTTAAAACAACGGGTGGTATTACAGTTCTAGTTAAAAAACGAAATGAAACCTTTTGTAAGATACATACCGACAGAGTCCGATTATGTATTGCGGCTTTAAGTTGATAAAGGAAAAAACATTATCATTCGTGTAGTATATATAGCTGCTGAAAGCTCAATTTATACTTGCTATGACGCTTATGATATAATCAGCCAGGAGCGGATTATATTTTTTCATGACAAAGAAAACGTTATTCTCGGAGGGGACTTTAACTCAAGAACTAAGACATTAAAGGAGTTTATTCCAAAAATCGATACTCATGATCAAAATGACGAATTAACACATGCATACTCTTTATCTAGAGAAAACTTTTTCGAACACCATAACATTAGTAAGGAAATATTCAACCAAGAAACAGCCAGGCCAAATAATTATGGATATAAATTAATAGACTTTTGCAACAATAATAATTTTATTATCCTAAACGGTCGGTGTGGGCACGATATAAATATAGGGAAAGTCACTTGTAAAGGCGTCTCACTCGTCGATTATGTACTAATGTACTCGGAGGCTAAATTAAATATTAAGGATTTTGAGGTCAATGATTTCTCTGTTTTATTATCTGATGTACATAACCCAGTTTGTTTAACCATTGATAACCGCATTGAAAATGAGTTTTTTATTAGAGACATAAATGAAGAAAATATAAATGATGATATAGAAGACCCAAACATATTAGACAACAAGTTTAACAATAAATCCATACCTCAACGATGGGATAGTGTAAAAGTTGAAGCCTATAAAGATGAGCTCAAAAAGCAAAATTTAAATGAAGTCCTTGATTATATAAACACAATTAGAAACGAAACAATCGATCCAGATCATAAAAATTCTACTAAACAAAAAATTGATTATATTACACAAATGATAACAGAAAAGCTAACACAGGCTGCAAAAAATACTAACGGAGAACGGTTGATACGAAATACCCCAGATCCAAATAAGAAAGATAAAGACCATACAGATGGAAAAAATAATAATGAATGGTTTGATGTAAAATGCAAAGAAAGTCGCAACACGTATCATAGGTACAGAAAAGAACATGCTCAAATAAAAACAAGTGAAAGCTTTAGAAAATTACAACTATCAAGTAGACATTACAAAAAAACAATGAATTCAGCAATAAAGAAATATAAATTTAACGAACAGAAAAAATTGAAACAATTACGTCAAAAGGATTCAAAGCAATTTTGGAAGCGCCTAAAGAAAAAATCTAAAACAGAAAGCCAACCTATAAATAAACTTTTCAACTTTTTCAAAGACTTTAACGAAAATAAAGGGGAAACAACCGAAAATATTGCAAAACATGTTATTTCCGACGATGATTGTCTAACTTTAAATGGCAAAATAAAAGATAATGAAATTTTACAAGCTATCGGGAAAGTTAAAAACGAGAAATCACCAGGAATAGATTTTGTATTAAATGAGTACATTAAAGCTAGTGCCAACATTTTTATCCCAATATATAGAGAACTTTTTAATCTCCTTCTTGATACAGGTGTCTTCCCGTCAGAGTGGAGCATCGGAATGATATCGCCAATTTACAAAAATAAAGGAGATAATAAAGAACCAGCTAATTATAGACCTATAACTTTGTTGAGTTGCCTAGGGAAGGTTTTCACGTCAATATTGAATAGTAGATTGACTTCTTTTATTGAAGAAAATAATATTCTCTATGAAAACCAAGCAGGATTCAGAACAGACTATGCCACCACAGACCACATTCTCACTTTACACCTTTTGCTAGAATATATGAAATTCAATAAGAATACCTTATATTGTGGATTCATGGATCTCAGTAAAGCTTATGACACGATAAACAAAGCCAAGTTATTCCAAAAGCTAGAAATGTTTAATGTCAAAGGCAAGTTTTTCAATGTTGTTCTATCAATGTACACCCATACTAAGTCTTTATTAAGATGTAATAACCTTTATACTAACACTTTTTTATGCAATATTGGCATTCGCCAAGGTGAGAATTTGTCATCTATGTTGTTTGCCATTTTT
>JAUUEB010511785.1:0-10008 GCA_032362205.1 Clione limacina | reverse complement strand
TGCTAGAAGACGTAGGGCAGAAAGACTTACACAGATCAATACAAAATAAGATGTATTTATTATTCATACAGAGGTCAGACAACGTCAAATATATACGACATATCAGTTTCTTGTATGTTCGTTCTGAGTTAAGTAATGCATTAATTATGATAGACAATTTGTAAAGTCGTATGTACGCATTACAAACTTGTTCAATTATTTATGATTTTCATTAAAAGAATCACTGACTGGGAAATATGCAAAGAGGAACAAGACATTACGGAGTTACGGGTAGCATTGTAGGGTGTGAAGCAAATGCGGTCACGTGACTTGTCACCCAGACGAGCCGCGATCAAATCCTTCGAGCGATGATCATTGTTCAGTGCCTCTTACTTCACTCAGCTACTAATTGAATACCCGACTATATGCAATGAATGTCTATGTTAGATTGCTAAGGCGATGCGCCTCACAGGCTTGACCCTTTTGTTAACTTCTCAGGAAGCTGACAATTTACCAGTTTGTCTCAAGTGTGCATTTTGGGGTAATAATAACTTTAAAGCGCTTTGAGCTTACTCTAAAGGAAAAGCGGTATATAAGTGCCAATTTTATTATTCATATTATAATTATCTAAGGAAATCTTAGGAAGTTATAGTGACCAAACACACATCATTTCAACAATCAAACAAAACATATCTAAGTTGATACTGATTTCTTAAACATTGATGTATTTTTAAAGTTCAAATATCCAATGTCATTCATTAATATTGTTTGTCACATACATTAGAAAAGCATTTTAATTTGATGATATATGTCCGACACATATCAAATGTAATGCGTCACGTCATTCTTCATTTCAACTCAGTATGTTAGACTTAGATGATACTGGGTTAAATACTGCTGGCAGAATTATAACCTCAAACAGAATCGTCCTTTCGTTAAATTGATGTCATATGTTAAGCGCTGAAGTATACATATAATTGGCTTTAACATATATTTATTAAAGAACTACGCGAAACATGGATTCGATCTCAAATGAACCACACCAACTAGAAATAGTGTTTTAGTAAAGTGTTTTAAAAACAAATAGTCTATTGATCCATTCTCATTACTTGACAGACACATAAGAGTAATGCAAGGAAAATAATATATCAAACAATTTTCGAAAAAACGTTAAAGATTCCAATTTGTTTGCACCATCTCTTCTTAACCAAATTTTTTTTAAGTACCTTAAATTTAAAAGATAATAAAACACACGACATAGTTTGAACACACCTTTGTTATGAAATCTTAACATTTTTTCCGACTTAAGGAGAGGAATTGATCGATTTGCCGTAGATATTCGATATTAAATAAGGAAGATCAGTACACTTCATCTCTATTACAAGTTGAGTCGATTATAGATTGGCTACCACAATGTTTCATACATTGGCAATTACTTGAGTTTTTGAAATATAGTTGCCATGCTTGTTGACCAATGACTACTGCTAAGTTTACTATGTTATTAACATATTTTTTCAAAGGAAATAAAAATCAATAACATAAAAAAATTACCTTTTATTTGGTTTCAAGAATATCTTTTCAGATTTGAAATAACTGAACCCGTCAACGAAAATGTTCATAATATAAACATTGAAATATGACTCATCGTGAATTAATAATATCTCCATAGTGTTGTTTGCTGTAAAATATCAATACAATTTTTGAACAAAGAAATATACCTGATAGCTGAAACAAAGATCACATACGTGTTAACTGATTCAGGGTAAAAAATACTATTAACTAAATCATATACATTGTTGACATGTTTGCAGAGTTATCTTCCCGTGTTGTGGTTGCTTCAATCATCACCTTCTGTTCTGATATCTTCTATTTCTTATATAATAAGAACAAACAAGAATTATTGCATGGCAAAGTTTAGCAAATTTCGTGAATCTAATCTGAGGATTATTAACTCTAGATCATTCACCTTTCTGCACTTTGATCACAGCAGTTCAACAACCAGAAGACAAATCATGTTTGCATATGACGTAGAATTTATACAACAATTTTAGAAAATGGGAAAAAGTAATATTTTGTTTGCATATTTAATATGAAAATCATTAAACTGTGAGTATGAAACGACGCTTAATTATTACTAAGAACTATTGCCTTGCCATCTGGCAAACTATCTCTTAGTATATGAATGAAGTCACGAAATCATCGACTTTCTTTTATTGCTAAAAAGATCGAACGATAGAAATATCTAAATAGCTTTCAAAACAAGTGGATCTATAAAAGTCGTCTTTGGAAATATGGAAAATAAGGTAACTCAAATTCTAATTGATGTTGAAACTGCAGCCTTTACGACAGACTTTAAGACAGACTTAAGGTCGATGGAATTTTAAGCGTTATGCATTTTAATATACGTATTGTAGTCAATCTTTTCACAGTTGTTAGTGGTATAATTATATTGACAAATGCAAAACAATTACATGTTACTCTTTTACTGTCATTTGAGATAATCCATGAACAACGCAAAAATATAAACAAAGACATCTATTTGGGAACGTGCGTCAGTGTTCTGAGAATAAAAAATACTTATGAAAGTACATATGTTACTCGCCTTATATAGTATAACACACTAAATCGTCCCTGTTAACACAAACAACACACACTACAAAGAGGGAATTCACCTCATTAATCCGGTAAATGAATGATTTCACGTGGAAAACATTGATAAAATCAAGATGTGTTCACTGTGAGTGATATCTGCATGATATCCAGAGGCATATAGTCTGATACAAACGAATCAATCCGCATAGCACAATGTTTAATAGCACGTTGCGGCTTGCAATGCATCATAATGCACGGAATAAAATACTTCCGTTATACGAGACAGTACATTTGCATTTATTTTAGCGATATGACTTTCTGCAACCAGTCACGAAGGGTTGATTAGCAATGAAATCTTTGTAAAATATAAAGACAAAGACGGAATTGTTTGAATCTATTTACCAAGCTTTCTTGACTGATTCAAACAGAATATATAATTATTAATCTTGAAAATGGATTCGATAATTTTCTATATCATAGTAATGTAATGATATAAGGTTCACTTTACATTAAAAATGTCCGATGGATCAGGTGGGCACACTATAATCTACATAAAACCATTAAGAAGTCAAGACAGAACATTATCGCTATAGTATTACTGATAGTAATTGAATAAATGAAGTCCTCTCGGGAAGAAATGGATATTTAAGTTGGCACATTAAATGCACACATATATTAAGGGGAAATGAGGGGTTTCTCTGGACTAACCATGACTCAACTGGACTAAATGATTATACAACATTGACGCACAATCTTGCCTTTGCCAAAAAACTAACTTGAGCGCACTGACCTTTATTGCTGACTAATAGTCGTAAAAAACAAAATGCTTGGAACGGATCTAGAAAATTCGAGTCCGGTATAGTAGTGAGGGTCCAAAGTAACCTCTAATCCCTCTAGTACTTGTTGAGGATTGTTCACACCCCTTGAGAGATCACACATCTTTCTCTGTTAGATCGGGTATACCACTTTCTATGCGATGTGGACGAGAAAGATATCGTTCTTCCTTCTTATTTACTGCTTTTGGGCTATTGCAGCTTGTAAAATTCAAAATTGAAGTTTAGTAGATTAAAATGAATTTTAGTTTGTGCCATAAAAATAAGCGGTTTTTGTTTTTGACTGTGTAGTGTAGTGCATCCCAGAAAAATAGTGTCTAATTAAAAAGATTTGAATAACAATCGTATTAAACAGTGAGTTATACAAATATAATCTCGTGTATTATGTATGATTATTGCATTTTTTCATTATTCACATATATCCCCACTTAATGATATATTTGGACATCACCTTATATTTATTTAACCTAATTTTAACCACAACAAAAACTGCACTTATGTCTTGTATTTCAAATATAAGAACGAACAGAAACTGATGCATAGCAATATTTGGCAAATTTGGTGCATCTTATCTCATATTTTTGTCTCTAGACCATTTACCTTACTGCATTTATTTTAACAGCAGTTCACATACACTTTAGACATATCTTTTTTGATTATGACATACAAATGTCCAGGTCCCTAAGATCCTCTTCATTAAATCTACTGAAACCAAAGGTAACATATTTTAAAACCCTTTGGGACAAAAGTTTTGCATTTACTGCCCCATTAGTTTGGAACAAATTGCCATTATATTTGAGGAATGAGAAATATATTAATATTTTTAAGAAAAATTTAAAAACTTTATTTTTTACTTGAGCATTTTTAGGTTGAGAAAATGTTTGTACAGTGCCATTGATTGATATTCTACTGTCTATTTACTGATGAAAATTGTGATATGTATTATGTTTATTGCAAATGTATATTTATTTATGCTGTAAAGTGAATATTTTTAACAAATGTAAACGCCTAGAGAATGTTTATTAATAGGCGTAATATCAATGTGATTGAAATAAACTATATTATTATTATTATTATTGCTTAATTCTCCTACGCCCTCTTTTTCTGAACTCTTTTTTGCCTTTATCTTTAAATCAATACATCGTTGCCTGTTTTTCCCAACACCAAGTATTGGTGTAGGGTATGTGAAGCTTCTCGTTTGTCTGTTTGGCTGTGTGTCTGTCTGTGGACACGATAACTCAAGAAATGTACCATTCATTGACTTAAAATCCTGTAAGATTTTTTAATTGAATGAAGACCCCTTTTTAATTCCAGCAATATCTGTTAACAATTGGCAGAGTTATGGAATTAAAAGTAATTACTAAAGAATAATAGAGATACACTCAATTATCTTCATCACTGTATCATGAGTTCGTCTTCCGTATTCAATATGCGTCCAATGCGAATTCGAATGAATACAACACGTTACGCGCGGTGCGAAAAGCGTGTGTAGGGGATTTGGCATTACCGGGGTGTGTTCACTAACAATTCTGTCTCACCATACAAGCATTTCCTGAATAGGTTATAGTAATCCAAGCAGTAATTTAATTTTCAATATATATTTTGATAAAAACTTCGTTTCTTGCATTTTACATTTAAGTAATGTTGACATGGTAACTGTTCATTTTTACATAGTGTCGGGTTTGTATGCTATCTGAGTACATATGTTTCTAGTTGGAATATTTGTGCTTCTTCTCAGTATGTGTCTTAGAAGTTTAAATCTTCTACTTTAGCTGTTTTTGATATTGGTTCTTCTTTAGTTTTATTGTACGATGCTGTATGTTTTTTTAAATATCCTATTAATGAAACTAATTTGTTTTGTTTTCTATTAAAGCATCAACTTTAATTGCCTCTGCTTTTGGTAGACTCCAGGTAAAGTAATTTTATGTTAATACTATTTTTACCTTAGTTTTTTATAGTTGTAGTTTTATTATTTCATTGATTTTGCTGATTTGCTTTATGTTATTGTGTGTTTTTATACATGCTAAGTCAATTGTTTCTTTTGATATCTTTCTCATCTCCTATTAGTATCTCAACTTTTGTTAAGTTTGTCATGTTTCAGTTTTAGGATCTGTGTCTCTTTTTAATTTAATGTACTCTGTTTTACGCTTGTTGATTATTAGGTTGTATTCTTGCTTGCCCAGCATATACTTTTTCCATAGTGTTCTGTTGTTTAACACCTTGCAAGCTATTAACATTTCGGGTGGCTCATCGGAGTTGTTTTTCTCTTCGAATTATGTGTTATTTATTTGTTCATTATGTTTGGTGACTTCATCATGTATTTGATTAAGGATTTTATATCTTTATATTTTATATTTTATCTGTAGTTCAGGTACTTTATCTGCATTATATTATCCTGCATTTTTAGTCTAAAATGTTTCTATTTCTTGGACAGATCTTCGATTATCTGATTTATTAGTTTGCTTTGTAGTCTGTACTCCACATACACGATTTGCTCTGATGTATTATGAATAATTGCGTTTTTGGTTGTTGTCTATTTGTCATTTGATTTGAGTCTGTTGTGTTGGGCAATAGGTGCTAGTTTAATTTTAAACGCTTCTTTGTACTTTGCACTATTAGATGCATTATTGATTATTTTTTATATGCGATGTACTGGTCCCTAAGTTAGTTTTTCAGCATTTAAGATTCATAAAGTAGAAGATTTTAGCGGTTTCTAGGGAGATTCTACCACAACCAATATAAGTATCTTATTGTTATACATGATGTTAATAGGTGCCAATTCTAATATCCAATAAGACTCAATTTTGCTGGGGACGTAAGTGAATAACGACTGGAATTGGTGACATTAGTAGAAGTGAATACATATAGTTTTGCAGATGGCATTACGACAAATAAAAAAATGTCTGTGTTTATGTTAAAACAAATTATAACAAGAGTCAGCTACTAAACAATGTGCACAAATGATAAATGACTTACTTTAATTAATTGTAAAATATTTAAAAAGAAATCCAATATTGACCCAATCTCTTGAAACAGCTTTATAGTTTGATTAATAGAGATTTGATAAGATAATACATATGATAAATCTAGGTATCATAACCAATATCATAGAACATATTTTGCACCATGGTCAAATTGTCCGGACAGCATTAAAGATATTGTAAAAAAAAAATAATTATTGAATAAATCCGCAAAAACGTTAAAATCAAGAGTGAAATTGGACCTTTTTAATACTAGGTTTACAGTTTATTAATTAGAATATGTCCGTTACATCTGCTCGACACCATTCCGTCGTGTAATTTAACGCACGACAGCTTAACAATCAGTATCCCGACTGTAATCTTTATCCCAAGAAACTCAATAAAGTAATAACTTGGTAATTTGTTCACAAACATTTATGGGTTGTATAGCAAAGATTCAATACTCGTCTCTACTTTCCTACAAAAATTCAAGGAGATCTAATCATTCTTTGCAAGTTTTCGTTTAAACAGACACACAAACACAATGTCAGACAGACATACAAGCCGAAAATATACTACTCCTCACAACATATTTGTGATTAGTACTGCTGTCTCCCTTATATAACCAATTTTGGAGATCAATCTGTTTTTGTTTTTATTCTTATTTATAAGGGTCCCTTGGATGATAAAACGTTGTTATTACAATAGTCGCACTTTAGAAACTCTAATTATATAACACATTCAAGATGGCGCCGCCTATTTACAACTAAGGATCTCAAAATATAGCCGTATGGTACTACTCGGCATACGTTTGTTAATATGAGGTTTTCCATTTATGGGTTCAAATAATGGTTTCGAGATGATTTTTTAGGTCAAGGTCATTTGGAGTGAATTAAATCTATAACAATATAAGTTTAATTGAATGCTTGCTTGCGTGCTTGCAGGATGATTCCCTCAGAAGTCTCATGGTGTATTTTGCTGTAGTTTAAATATAGGATAACAAACATACCAAATATGTACTTATAATAATAACATTTGTGAAAATGCAAATATTTTGGATTTTATGAATTTAATTGCTTTCCCTATATGTCCTCAATCATGCGATATATTACTTAAAAGCGGGCGCCTTGACCGCCCCTTTAGTATCATAGCGATACGAGAAAGGCCGTGATCATAGTGAATTGACAGTTGAAAAGTATTTTGTTGTCCGTCTTGAACGACGGTCTTTACAGCTAGAGCTGTGACCTTTTTTATTTTGTTTTTTTAGTATTTTATTTATTTTCAACATTGATATTATTTTCGTTTGTGACTTTGTCATTGCATAAGATTTTATTTATTTAACGGATTAGCACTGTCGTTAAAAAAAACCATGTAAACGTTCATATGTGTTTTCTTTTAATATAAAGCAGGGGCATATGTTGTATCTTTCAATTGACATATACATGCGCTTTGCCTGGGCAAGGGTAATCTCCCCCCATTTGAGATAAAAAATGCTTTGAATTTGCACCGTTTAAAACTTATCTCAATTATTGAGTTGATAATATCCAAGGTTGTCCTCTCCTCCGTTTAAAAATCCTGGCCACGCACCTGAAACGAAAAAAACGATGGTTTTATAGGTGCCATTGGCTTTTTACAAAAAGTCAAGGAGATCTAATCATTCTTTGCAAGTTTTCGCTTAAAACGGACACACAAAAACAATGTCAGACAGACATACAAGCCCTTAAAATATACTACTACTCACAACATATTTGTGATTAGTCCAGCGGTCTCCCTTATATAACCAATGTTGGAGATCAAGCTGTTTTTGTTTTTATTCTTATTTATAAGGATCCCTTTGGTGATAAACCGTTTTTTGTTACAATAGTCGCACTTTGGTAACTCTAATTATAGCACAAATTCAAGATGGCGCCGCCCATTTACAACTAAGGATCTTAAAATATAGTCGTATGATACCACTCGTCATACGTTTGGTGATATGAGGTTTTCCATTTTGGTGGTCAAATTTGGGTTTCGATGTGACTTTATAGGTTAAGGTCATTTAGAGTGAATTAAATCTACAACAATATACGTTAAATTGTATGCTTGTTTGCTTGCTTGCACGATGATTCACTCAGAAGTCTCTGGGTGTATTTTGCTTTGTTTAAAAATAGGATAACAAACATACCAAAGATGTACTTAGAATAATAACATTCGTGAAAATACAAATATTTTGGATTTTATGAATTTAAATGCTTTCCCTATATGTCTTCAATCGTCCGATATCTTACTTAAAAGCGGGCGCCTTTCCCACCCCTTTAGTATCATAGCGATACGAAAAGGCGGTGATCATAGTGAATTGACAGTTGACAATTCTTGTGTTGTCCGTCTTGAACGACGGTCTCCACAGCTGTGGCAGTTTTTATTTTATTTTATTTTATTTCTGTCTAACACTGATATTATTTTCCTTTGTGACTTTGTCATTGCAGAAGAATTTGTTTATTTATCGGATTAGCACTGTCGTTTAAATGAACGTGTAAACGTTCATATGTGTTTTCTTTTAATATAAAGCAGGGGCAAATGTTGTATCTTTCAAGTGAAATATACAGGCGCGTAGCTGAGGCAAGGGGAACCCCCCCCCCCCTTGAGATAAAAAAGCTTTCAATTTGCACCATTTAACACTTATCTCAATTATTGATTTGATAATACCCAATGTTGTCCCCTGCTCCTTTTAAATCCTGGCTACGCACCTGTAACGAAAATATCGATTGGTTTATTGGTGGCGTTAGCTGAGTCTTTAACACGTTATAAATTACATACCAATGGGGTGCTACTCTTGCTTTTGGTGTACATAGTTACTTTCTACGATTTTAAATTCAAATATATATTCAAACGGGTGTGTTATATTTGCGTGAAGCGCCATAAACAAGGGCATATGAGTTTTGGCAAGCAGGTCCTTTTGATCTTTATGTATTGGAAACAGAATAAGGGGGGAAGTTGAATTAAGTATCCATAATTTCATCTTGAATTATTAAGTTGACAGCAATAAGTGTCGTATTATAACAATTTTGTGGAAAATAATGTACATAATGTAACTTCTATCTCAAATCACCTTTAAATACATTTTATTGTAAGTGACCTTGAAAAACACTATGGCATTAAAATGACCCTGTATAATTTGTCCGTGCAGATAAATACAAAAAGCTACCAAAGATTCTAGCTCAAACGCTTAAGTATAACAACCAATCTATGACCATATAGAGTTGTATGCTTGTTTGCGTAATTGATTGCTTGCGTGATGATTTTCTCAGAAGTCTCTGAGTGGATTTTGCTGTAGGTTAAACAAACGATAACAAACATACCAAAGGGGTATAGAGAGGTTTAAAAATGTATGAAAATGTACATATTTTGGATTTCATGAATTAGTTACGATTATATATATATTCCCATAAAAAAGACGTTTGACCTCATCGTTTTTAAGCCACCTTACTTACCCCACCTCACCTCGACTCTATATCCGTGACCGTCCCAATAAGATAAAGGGGAAACAATAAAATGGCCGACATCATAGAATGACACTTAAACGCTTTTGACAGACAGACAGACATACAGACAGACAGACAGACATACAGACAGACAGACAGACAGACAGACAGACAGACAGACAG
>JAUUEB010511752.1:0-10009 GCA_032362205.1 Clione limacina | reverse complement strand
TGGAGATCTTAAACCCTAAACTACCTCCCGTCGCTAACATAACCTACAATATGTGGAGGGAGATCTTAAACCCTAAGCAAACAAAAAATTACCTCGAAGTTGTAAAAGTTGACTCGACATTTTATGCATTTTATGGCATTGACCAACTGAAAAAGATATATCATTTGAAATCAGAACGTTCCGACCTTTGTTTGATATCAACTCCCAATCCCTATCACTACTCACGCAATTACACAGAACTAAAAGATTGCCCTTAGACACCACAGCCTCCAAATATTCTTGGAGTATTAACTCCTCTAAATATTCTTAGAATATAAACTGCTCTTTACTCACAAGGGACAGAGTGAAAACAACTACACGTTATCTACCGGTGTCATCTCGTCTCTAGAGGTAGACGTGCCATAACCAACCATTCTTCGTGGTTCAAAGTCAGCTTTGTGCAATTCTTAATCATCCTGTTAGTCCATTATGTTAGTAGATTTTCCATGCAGCTGACCAGTGCGTTTAACAATGCTATTATGGCTCCTTGTATAATTTAAGTACCTAAATATCTGAATTTTAGAACCTGTTCTAAAGACTTTACTTCCATTTTGATAGCAATCTTATTACCAGGCTTTCTTGATAATCATTGTTGTTGTCTTGTTTGCATTCATAACTAGGCATGTTTTCTGCTTTCTTCTTTTACTTTTTCTACTTTAGTCAGTAGTTTTTCTTCTCAATCTGTTTCGTCCGCATATCTTATTTTGTTGATGTTTAGTCCATGTATCTTTATTCCTGTAAGTTCTTCACATTCTATAAAGGTTAATGCCAAAGAATGATGGAAATAAAATAACTTTTCAGCAAAATAACAATATTCTGCCAGTCTGACCTCGAGGAGTTTTTGCAACGAGAAATTTCCCAACATATTAGCATCTCACTAGATTTTTTCTCTTCGAGACAAGAAGAACAAAAGACAAATTGAGCTGAACCCTCGTCCAACAAGCAGATTGAGTGTTGTTTTCTTTGATTGAGGCATCATTCAGAGCGAGCATATCTCCATTCATGGGGATGATTGCCGCGGGGAATGAGATTTCAAAGCGTTGGGTTTCAATAGAGAAGATGTTGAGCGCTTACAGAGAGAATGAGGGAATGTAAACAGGAGAAAATCAAATGTATCACCATTACGCTAGCTCGATTGAGTTGTTGCTTTGCATGTTGTGATTTGTAAAGCAGTTGGGCTAATTTGTTTGCACGTATATGTACTTTATGTCTGTATGTATGTGTATGCGTGTAAGAGTACACACTGTCCGTGGGTTTTGTTTGGTCAATGAATCATCATTCTCTTTACACCTTAAATTGACGCCATAACTACGAGGCTATTATGAATATAAGAGGATAATTTGTAGAGAAAATTAGGGACCATCACATTTCTGTATGAACTATATTTTATTGATTGAAAATATTTGAATCATCAAAAAGTTTGTTGTTGCACAGCACCCTTATTACTAAACCGCCATTTCGTGGATGTTTGTTTGTTTGCTTGTTTATGATCCTTTAAGTGTGTGTATGGGGGGGGGGTAGTGTCGAGCTAGCAAATATAAAACAAAACTAAAACGTGTAACACTTGTCCAACCATTGATCATAAAAAAACCAGCCTTAATATGTCAAAGACACGGTAAATCAAATCAAAATAATCCATACTACTGACTAAATCTATGGCTACTAAGACCAGTAGACATGCTAATCAAGATATATGTTATCAAAACAGTGACAGTGATACAGTGACAGACAAGACTTGACCAGGTGAGTGTTCTATGTGGACAGGTTGACCACACACAGGCATGTTTATTGGACAACACAACATGTTCCCTGGTCAATCTAGACAGGCATTACCTGGACTAAACTGTATTCATGGTCAACTGCAATTAGCAACCGTCATGTCCACTTTCACGGTTATGGCTAGTAATGAGTATAGTAAGGGATGTATGCTTGAGAGAATATTTCTGATTTCTATGCATCATAATTTGGATTAAGTGAAACCCATCACTTTAAAACAAAAATGGTGGTCTTAAGTCACTGTTATTTTGCCGGTTCCAACAGTGTTTATTAAACCATTTAAATAAGTCAAGGATTTGATAAACAAATATCTTTACATCAATGTTTTCTTGTGTCTTTTGGCTTTTCTTTCTATACATACAATAAATTATTCCAACATTAAATATACTCCTATAAAACATAAACTCATGCATAACATCCGCTCCTACATAACATCAACAAATACTCCTACCCTGCATAACATCCGCTCCTACATAACATCAACAAATACTCCTACCCTACATAACATCCGCTCATACATAAAATATACACCTACATAACATATACTCCTACTATAATGTTTTTCTATCTTACACTATTAAAAAGTAAACAAATGTTATTCAAAGTTTCATAATCGAAGAAGAAACACTCGTCACATCAAGCAGCTGCTGAATGTCTTTGGGGAAAATGCCCTCCACAATGGCTCAAATTCCGTACATAAACAAGAGGGCACAGGTATCATGTCCGATAACATTATCCCTACTAAGAAGACGGCTATCTCTATGTCAGAAACATTTCGACCTCTACGTCGCCCCAGGAGCTAAGTAACCGTCATCGCCTGTCTTGCCTTTTCTCGGCTTTCCTGATATAAGGTGGTCTTCTCATTTTTACAACGAAACCGATTGCACCCGTTTATCCAGTCCCTTTTTATCCATAAAGTTATTTATATCAAATAAACGCCACTTCAGGCCCATCACGTGTCTTGTTATGCTAAATATATATATATATATACATACACTGTGGATGTTTCCTAGTCAGTGTGATGACAAAAATAGAGTTAAGAACAAAATAACAAAAGTGGGTTTAAAAGAACCAGAACTGATGTGATCTTAATAGAACAGTTACAATCAGCAACTGAAGCTTTTTGGCATCTTAATCTGTCTATCTTGGAGGAGAGCATATTTTTCTTGAGTGGTTGTATATATAAAAGATATTTTTTAGCTAAAATAATTTATTGTTGTTTCGATAAATGAATTTGGTGTGCCCTAAAAATAGTGTTTACAATATTAATTTTTCTCGAGAAAATACATACTACAATTTGTCCCATCCAATTAAACAGAATAACCATAACAGTATTTGAAACCCAACTGCTAAACTAATCAATCATCCATGTATCAAGCAGTACATATTATAAAAGCAGGGATGTCTACTATCATCTGTGTCGTGTACATAGTTCTGGAGCACTAAAATGTCAAGCCTCGTCTAGAATTGCAGGTGCTCTTTAGTTTTTTCGTCACCAGTCAGTGGGGAGTTAAACACCCGGGAAACTTGAGACTCGCCCTGAGCCAGCTGTGGTTTGTGCTCCAATGATTGTCACCGATAACATGCAGCTGAGACCTACAAGAGACCTTGACTAGTCAGAATATGAGATGCGTTAATCCACCTCTATGACATGATGTGTGATTTGCTTTTACGTAAACTGTCGACAGGATTAGGACATTACATCAGGCAAAGCAGGTCAGATCAGTGGGATATAGGCAGTTATTGGAGACTGATGCATATATACACATGGGTCATGTATATTCTTATATACACAGATAACACAAGGCTTCTTCTTAAGCCAAATTGTTGATTTCATTTTTTACCGGTTTTATCTTTTCAGGGTTAAGGAGTATCTTTTTTTGTTTAACGTAAATCAATGGCATTGCCAAGGCAAGAAGGTATATTATCAACTTTTTATGTAATAGACTAGCTCTTTTCTTCTTCTTATTTTTTGGTATTTCTGACGTCTTATGTGATTTTAAAAGTATGATGGTTTATAAATATGTTCCTGTGAAATGGAGGAACAATTTTGATATCATCTTTCATTGAGAAAAAATATGTAAATGTAAATCAATTATACAAATATGCTTAATCCTCTCTGTCAGGAATCATTGGAAAGCTTTCACGTCAAACACGCGCAGGGCTTAGCGATTCCGACAGTAATATGATCACTGTATAATTAATTTCTCTAGCAAGAAAGAAGGTGATTTAACTTGTGTACCTTGGTGCAAGGTCCCGCTGTGAGGTGCTGCCCGTTACACCTTTTAATATCAACATTCTACACCGTGATTCCACTACTTTGGTTAACCTCGTTTGATAATGATATCACATCGTAATTACCCGTGCACTGACTGCTGTACGACTTAGTCCCTGGATATCATGGACCCCTACCAGCCGGATAAGTGCTTTACTACGATGGAGAGATATGTACGGATATTGTAGTGGTTGGGATGTCTATAAGAAAAAAGCAAGCCAAGACCAGGGATGGGGGGATGTAAATATTGCGCGCACGTTCACAATGATACGCCCCTGGAGCAAGATGTATAAAGTATAAACGTAAGAGGCGCCAATGGAAATGTTTGTATCATATTCAGCATTGATAAAGGGTGCAATGATTGAGATATTTATGCAATATAAACATACGTCAATTATTGTTAACACTCAGTAGGAGGCCTCAAGGTGAGAAAAATTGTTGTTATCAAGTCTTGAAGAATATTTCTTTGCACAGCAATTTGAATAGCAAAAACGTATATGTTCAATTTTACAACCTCCCCTATTGATCAACTGCTTTGTGCTCAAGCTTGTTTATCTTTTTTCATATGCTCGAAATATCTAATTGATGTTTATCATTAAATTTTATTGAATTGATACAATAATTATACTCGCTTGTATAGTTTTTATGCCTGCCTGAAAGCAATCGGGTCCTTGGTTAAGACGTCCCGCCCTGGGTCGAGTTCACCAAGCCCTGATATAACATAGTTTACACATGAAGTTTATAACTTTCGACCCTTTAATCTAATTTATAATTGGCTTTTTATCATAGATGAAAACAAATTGGCACGTTGTTAAAATTAGAGCGCAAAAACCCCCAGCTAATCAATATTTCCCAGGAAGCGGAAATGCATGCAAACAATATATTACAAAACGCTTTAAGCAATACAAATGGATGAGAAAAGTATGTCTCTATCTACAATACTAAAGGACTTCAACACTCTGTTTGTCTCAGACAATCAATAAAAGAATGATTGTCCCCTTAAATCACATTCCTATCCAATTTCTGTCTGTACTCAGACGCTTTGTTTTTGTATTTCCCCGACAGTTTAAAAAAATCTATTACTGTAACGTCCTCAACAACCACAAGCAAACACTTGAGACTAAACTTCTTTAATAAATCAATATCAAATAAAGTCTCGAACGTTTTGGACAGATTGTCTACAAAATGGGCTGATGGGCTGTATGGCTGAATGACCAAGTGTAAATGTTAAAAATGTAAAAAATAAAAAAATATCGACCCTCTTTTTATTCTCATATTTTTATGATAGGCTGTCTAGATTTGAAAGTAGTTGATAGATGATATGAAATTATAAACAAGCAGAAATTGAAACGTGTATATTTATGAACGTTATAAAAACACGAAGTCCTATACATGTGACGTCATGGTCGAGTGATAAGCTGCCAGACTCCAGTTTGAATGGTCATGTGTTCAAATCCCGACCAGTATGAAGAAGATTTATAGACATTTCATCACTCACCCACATGAATATGTAACTATGGACGGTGAAATACATGATCAACGGGTAGGAAGAGAAGGAAAGAAAAAACGAGTAAGGAGAGTGGAAACAGATAGAGGAGTGTAGTGAAGGAGACACATATAAACGAATGGCATACAGTATGGGAAAAACAAACAGTGACAACCAAACATATAAAAATAGTTAAAAAAAAATAAGCCTAGATAATAATCATATAATCTATGGTCCAAGGGCGTAGACACACAAACAATTATAACAAATCAATCGTGCATTATCTAAGGAAATTCCAGACTGCATGAACAAATAATTATACAAAATCACTCTTAATATATATTATGAGAAATTCCAGACTGCCTAAACAAATAATTATACAAAATCACTCTTAATATATATTATGAGAAATTCCAGACTGCCTAAACATGTCACGTGTCTCTATTTCTTGTCAATGAATATGTTACAACAATCTGTCATGTTATGTGTATATGTCTATAAATAAACGAGTTACTTGTCATGTTATGTGTATATGTCTATAAATAAACGGTTTGCTTTGAAATGTTTCACTTCTTTGCAACTACATAAAACGTGTACGCCTCAGTTCACGGATTGGAATTCCATTACCGTGTACTAAAACAGCGAGGAAGAACCCAAAACAACCGTTTTATTTATTTTGTAGATTGATGGAGCACTACACGACAGGACGTTGATAACTTACCCATATGCTTGGCGGTAGGTACTCGATACGACAAGTTTGAAGGGTTGGTATCGATATTACAAACGTATTGCGAAAAATAAACAATAGAGTGGTAGATTGTTTTTAATGTAGCCTAAATAATGATACATTTTTCTTGTATTCCATCACTCTAGCTAGGCACGTCGCCATGATTCTGAAAGGGGAGGAACCTCGGACATTATCAAATCAATGTTCACGAAGCGGCAGGAATTTGTGAAATTAGTTTAAAAGTGTGCACATTTACAGCATTTTGGATCTCAAATGGGTGAGATTCCCTCATGTCCCCCTGGTCACGGGCCTGGTGGCAACACACACACACAACAATTTTAAGATTTTGATGCACGTTTCTATTGTTTTAGAATACACTTAAAATGTAATTGCAAAGCAATCATTCTCGAGAACCGCAGACTATCTAAAAACTGAATCCTTTTGTTTGTGATAATCTAGAAGAAGTTTTAATTTCTAGCCGACTACAATTTTGCACAGTCTTGATAGTACATAGGGGTCAACAGTTGTATATATCTTTTTATTTCCCTAACTAATGAGTTGAGTTTTTTTGTTTTATAAGACTGGTACCATAGTGCAATTTTTTTTGGCCCTAGAGAGAACACAGGGGTTGGCAGGACACTCCTTAAGTGAAGACAAATAAACGTTGATTCCAAGCAAACGGCTAAGTCAAGATAAAACGTCATTAGTCTTCTATTGTTTACTTCAAAGAAGATACTTACCTGCATGTTCCTCCCTCACCACACGAGTCGCCTGCGCGCCTACACCCATCATGTCTCTTTTGAATGCTGTAAATTAAATTCATAAAATGTGTTAGAAAAACAATCTTTTATTTCGCAAATTGGTGTTGATCAATCACGATTACTGTACCGACCAAAAATGAAACTTTTGGGTATATAATCACCTATTTTGGCTATAAAACCAATTGTAACCATCTTCTTAAAGATCTAGACTGGACACCTTTATATGAACGTAGAGCACAGTACAAAGCCACTGACATGTTTAAAGCTAGGCATGATCTATTAGAAATACCACTAAATCACCTACACAAGAACAATAATAAAACTAGACCATCATCAAACGGAAATTATGCCATACCAAGATCTAAAACCACCCTGAACTTGCACTGTTTTTATCAATCTTCTGTCTGGTCGGGAATGCTGTTCCTAGCCTCAGTTCAGGAACTTAAAAAGGGCATCCAGCCTATACTTTTAGATATGAATACTAGGATTTTTAAGTTTTATCAAGACGCAAAGGTTTTTATATGATTTTATATATGCTTTTTATACCCTGACTTTTATCCTCCTGTAATTATACAGCATCAAGATTTTTTACCTGGTGCATCTTGTTTAACCCGAAACCTCAAACCGAAGAATCTTCAGTACCTGAAAATATGACTATACTGGAAGAAGAAGAAGAAATACAATTGATAATATAAGATTCTGATTTAGAAAGAGGTAAGAGTTGATTATTAAATATTCATATTACACTTCTTAATGAGATATGACAACGGCCTTTGATTCTTTCACATAATGTTTGGCTGTATACTTTCTACAGATACCCCACTTCACTACGTCTATTTTATTCAGAAAGCCCGCTCTTTTACTTCTTTGCTACTCAGAGACCTTGTTTACTATGCTTCTACTCTACTTGGAGACCACACTACTCTACTTCCACCCTACTCAGATACCCCACTACTGTACCTAGAGACAATGCTACCCTACTAGTATTCTACTCAGAGACCCGCTAGTCTCTTTCTACTCTACTTTTCGTGCTAACTCAGAAAGTAGCAGGAGTAGTGGTTTATGTAAAATGAGTCGAAATATGTAAAAAGATGAGTGCGAGAGAAAAACGAAAAAAAAATCATAGCGAAATTTAAGAAAATTCAGAAAAGCCGAAATGTATCAATAAGAACTTGTGTTTGTTGTTTGTTTGTTTGTTTGTTTGTATCGTCCGCGCTCCGGCTTTTAACTAGGACGGATTCAACTTGGTCGAGAGCAAACCAAGAAGACTGATTTTGCGTTAGCCGACTGCTTTACACTCTCAAGTTTTCAAATTATGGTCCGTCCCTCCACCCAGAGCTATCCAACTTCAGAAGGTACTCTTGATATTTATACTGCCAGACTTACAGTTCGAACTTGTGTTGATCTAAGTCAAAAATTAAGAAAAATACCTCGATACAACTACAGTAAACTAAAGACACCTATTGGTATATTGGTGTATGATAATAAACTATTAATTTATATTTTGGGGTCAGTTCGGTCTTGTGGCAACACACAAGCGAGAGGTTGCGGGTTCATTCCTCACAGTCTGGCAAACAATGAAGAGTTTATATAATTATTATTTATTTTCTCGTCGCCGTTGTGGTTTCCGTCCCTACATCCGTTGCTCAGTGCTGCCCTTTACTCGGTTAGTCATTGTTTCCATAGTGAACACACCTTGTGAATCAGCCAACTGGCCAAATTGTGTTTAATTTGAATACGACTTAAAGTTGACACCTTATTAACAATTCGGATTTTCCGATTGCCGAGAAATACATTTAATCAATATGTAAAACATACAACCCCGTGAAAAAATATTCTCAGTGGGTGTTCATAAATATTCATGAAAAGTGAGACAATACCTTAAACTCTCGTCGGAGTGGACGTTAGTGGCTGCTTCCAAGTCACTGTCTGCATAAACAGCTGGAGAACAGAATTTTATGTCGTTAGTTTTCAAACAATGCAATGACTTTACTTTGTTTCTTAAGAAACACATTATTCGAAATTATAATTTCTACATCTTTTAAAAAGGATAATAACTAGAAAAAATTAGAAACCCACGTCCATCAGAGAAAATGAACAAAGAACATAGAGCACAATGAGGGCCATAACTGTGTCAAAAAATAATTTTTCAAACAGTTGAGAAAGTTATTTTTAGAAGGTCCCTTGAAGAGCATGTGTGCAATATTTCAGGGTCCTATCACAACGAGTACTGCGCCAGAAACGTACATGAAAATCATAAAGGGATATTTCTGTCAATAAGATGTTTTATACAAAATTTGAGATAACAGCTTTTAGGTAACCACGAAACAAACAAAGGACATATAGCAAAAAACTCAACGAGGGGCATAACTTAGTCAAAGTTTACACAAATAATTTTCAAAAAGAAAAGCAGAATTACTCAAGCTATCGTTTAAAAAGACAGACACACACACACACAGACAGGCAGATAGACAGAACAAAAAAACGAAACAAAAATAACAAATAATATTTTAGCTAATGTTATATTACTTACCGTTTCTCCCGATAAACTGTGACAATGTCACAACGACAACGAGGCATAGGAGAATTTGGTTCATCTGAAATAAAATAACTCTTGATGTGAGAATTTTTTTTTCAGAAATGACACATTTTAAAATAAATAATATGCTTTAATTCGGAAGGTCTTTTGATACTCAGTTTTAACATGGTAACTTAAATCGTTTAATAAGCACTTAAAGTGGCATCAGCTTATACTTACAGAAGGAAACCTGCCCTTGTGCCCCCAATATTTGCACATCCCTATCTTTGTAAACGTTGCATCCGTATAACCCCGTTTTCCGGTTAATTGCATCTCAGGTGTGCTGGCTGTAGTCCAGTAGATATAAACCAATTTTCAGGTAGTGCGTGCACTTTGTGATAAAAGCATGAAACTTTCACACTTTATG
>JAUUEB010511730.1:0-10009 GCA_032362205.1 Clione limacina | reverse complement strand
GAGAGAGAGAGGGAGAGAGAGAGAGAGAGAGAGAGAGAGATAGAGAGAGAGAGAGGAGGAGGAAATGTGACAGAGATTATAATTCATGTGATATTGTGATATTGAAGCTGCTATTTGAACTCGTCTCATGCATTTTTGTATTTCATTTCAGGAATTCTACTGTTAATAGCTAATGTGGTGTTTGGTCAGTGCTTTCAAACCTGGTCGAAATTTGAACGTGGAACTCTACGTGAAGGTTTTTATATGGAATTGGTGGCGTCATGCATCAGTTTCTTGGCATTTCTTTACACATTCGGAAAGACTTTTCAAGAAAGCTGGGCAGACATTAGAAAAAAGTATGTATTGTACAAAATAAGGAGGTGCCCCGGTGCATGTAGGAGGATCTGTCGAAGTAGAAGAAACAATTCACAAGGGCCAGATCCTAGTGGAATCACGGTAGTATCACTTCCCATTATGAAATCTGGTGACAATCTTCCAACCACAACAGCTCAAAATGTGGCAATAATTTCAGTATTGCCTGTTGAAGATAATAACTCAAATATAATTCCTTTAGTAATTAACATTACCAACGATACAAGATCAAGTACTAGAGAAGAAAACAGGTCTGCATCACTTGTTCAAAGTCCGACAGGAATACAAATGATTCCAGTCGAGTGGACGAACATGAGGTCCCCAACATTAGTCGTTAATGTTATAAATGATACAAGTCGGGGTGAAACAACTCAATCTGGTCTTAGGATAACGAGTCCGCAAAATAATGTGGACAGGTCAGATCAGTTACCTCCACATACATCACCACATACACTACCAAGTACACCACCGTGTTCACTACCACAATCACCCCCACCTACTTACGAGTCACTTTTTTAACTACCTGAAACTGTAAGTCCTGCAGAGTAATTGATTTCTGATACTACGACAGTTTGTGCCGCAATCAATAACACTATACACTCAATTGTATGCTTGCTTGCGCGATGATTTCCTCAAAAGTCCATGGATGGATTTGTCAGAGCTTTTAACACGTGATTACTTACATATCAAAGGGGTACTTTGAATGTTGTTGGTGCAAATTTATACATTCTAGGATTTGTTATTAAGATGTTTAATATCTACATAATATAATTCAAAGTAGTCTCTTTATTTATTTGTGTATTTGTATGCAATGGGATTACAGCCTTAGTTTTGAATCAATCGAGCAGAAACTTTCACAAATTGTTGGTAGATATTACCAGAAGCTTGTGATAAAAATCGGTCGACTGTAAAAAAAAAGTTATTGGCTTTTTAGTTTTTCTAGATTTTACTATATGTCCTCTGTTAAATACGCACTATTAAGGACATTTGTGTATTTTTTGAATTGGATTTCAACCACAGTTTTAACTAAATTGACTTGAAACTTGAGCAATATGTTGGTAAATATTTGCAAATTTGTAGTTAAGCTTTTGGTAAAAATCGGTCGAAGGTAAGAAAAGTTATAAGCGTTTTAGTTTTACTTTGTATTCTCTTTAAATCACCTTCCATTAATCATGAACAAACATGAACCATATCCGGAAATGCTTAATTGCACATTTAATGAACGCAAAGTTCGCAAAGTTCTCTTTCCGTCAAAAATGTAAACAACATTCAAAGGTTTGATATACAGGTTAGTCAAAAACTTTGATTTTTAAAGCAGGTTGGGGGCATATTTGCGCATAGTGGGGGAGAGTGAGAGAGGTATACATGGTGGTAAAAAAGTCAGTGTGTTCTTTTTTTTCTTTCTTTGTGTATCCTTCCCGCTAAAACCGGGTACTCAGCCACTAGATTTTCTATATATTTCATCGAGCGTAAAATCGCTATGTTACTGATTATTACGGTGAAATTGGTCTTTGGGTAATTTGTTCTTCTTTTTCTGTTAAGCTAATTTTAAGAGAAAGTCGTGTAACACCGAAGCTACGAAGTCCCTAGTATTAAATAATGGTCACGTGCCCCATATATTCGACGGAATTATCACACTTATGTCAATGAATTGTGAATACTTACTAGCTGAGTTTCTATACCTTATTTCTGGCACACGAGTTCGATGTGTGAAATTGTATTAACAAAAGGAAAGATAACACTCAGATAACGAAACGTGGGGGATCTTGGGGAGGGGGATCCTAAGGGCCCCCTTCTCTATTTTCTCCTTTAACATAATGAAGATGATAAAAATTACATGAGCTAGCTGAAGTTGTGCTTTTCGCTTGGGCGCTTTCAAAATAAAACAAAATTCTCCGAACAATTCACGGCTACTTATGTTTCTAACCAAAAATAATAACAAACTACTAGCACGCAATTATTAATAAAGATTTACTATGTATTTAATCAACGAAATATATTTCATTGATACCACTTTTTAGTCAATTTTCAACTGTTGAAATAAAATAAGACTGTACTCACGTTGGTGTTATTCCATATCTGAGTCTCATTGTTATTTAGACAATAGCATATAGAGCGATGTTGATCAATAAATTGATGAATGAATGAAGACCAAACATCGCTTTGACAAATGTCACATTGTTGGGACTAGAGCGGTCAGGATTAGACGATTCCCAAGCTGAAACATCAAGTTGTGGGGTTAGATCCAGAACATACATCAACACTAATGATACAAGGATAAGCAGCGAGTAATTAAGTTATCATGAGTTTTGAAAATCCCAGAAATATGCCTATTGTACAATGTTTTTACACAACACAGGATCAATGAGTAGTGTGTAGGAAACAAATACACAAAGTTGCATGTTTTTATGCAGCTTGAACATAGTGCGGAGAGCTAAATGGTTTTGAAATAAAGATTAAACTAAAGACTAAACAGTTTGGTGACTTGTCAACAACTGCAAAAGTCGCAACAATGTTTTCAAGATTGCCAAGAAAATCAAGGGGGAAAACCAGGATGTAGTATGGGACCGCTGCATTATGAACTTCAAGGACTAAAAGGCATTTAATGGCTTCAAAAAGCTCGAAGCAAAGAAGGGACATTACGAAACACTGCTTAACTAGTAACTTGAATGAAATGAACTCAAACTTGTCATGGATAACCCATCAAAGGCCCAGCTCCTTAAATACCAATGAAAACAGTTGAGACAGCAATATTAAAGATGAGGGGTGGCACGGCAGCCGGCAGCACAGGAGCTGTTGCAGAGATGCTCAAGGTCCCGGGGGAAGATGAGACCAATCTTATCACTACCCTTTTTCGGAGAAAAAAGATACCACAGGACTGGGAGAAAGCATCACCCTAAAGTGTTAGAAAGCAAGGGAGACGCACTGTATAGAGGAAATATAGAGTTCTCAAACTAATAGAGCAACCTAAGAAAGTCTTCGAAAGAGTCATGGAACAGCTTATCATACGGATGGACAAGATTGACGATATTCAATTTGGCTTCATGCCAGAAAAAATACGACAGTTACAATCTTCATCACACGCCAAATTCAGTAAATATTCCTTGCTAAGTACAAGACTCTCTTCTTTGCCTTTTTTTAATTTTTTGTTTGCTAAGATCAGAAAGTGAAATTGTTTCGTTACAAATTTTGCATCATGATAGTTTAAATCTTATTAGGGACTTCTTTATCATTGCCTTTTCGTTCATTTCATTGATTATGTCTTAAAGTGCCGTGGTCAGTGCTCTTTTTTTCCTTTGCCTTTATAAACCTGGAACAAGTTTTTGACTGCGTACCCCAAAAGGTTGTCAAGAGTGCCCTAACGAAGGTGGGAGTGGCTAAATAACGCAGTCACGGCTATGTATATGCACTGTAAGAGTGCGATGAGTATGAATGGTACTATTGGAGAGGCATTCAGTGTGAAGGTTGGGGTCGATTAGGGCTCTGTGCTAAGCCCACTTCTCTTCATCATCGTCATAGAGACAGTGTCCAGGGAAGTCTACCATGGGAACTGCTCTACGCTGAAGACTTGATTCACAAGCAGTATACCAGCCCTCAATGAAAAATGTCTTGCCTGGAAGACAGGGATGGCAGAAAAGGGCCTGAGAGTAAACACACGGAAGACCAAGGTGATCATCTCCACCAGTTACTAACGCCAAATGTTGAAGACCCAAAACACTCCCTTGGTGTCTGAAACAAAGGTGTTAGCAGCAACTCCATTCAATGCCACTCTTATAAAAACTGAATCTATGCCTGTTACAGCCAACTTAAAGCATGTACTTGCAAGTTTCTGCCCAAAATACCGAAACCCAACAGCAACAGACCATTAGACACCACACCATGTTACCCTTCTGACAGTGGCCTAATAGTAATAGTAAAAGTCAAGTTCTGCTACCTTAGTGATATGCTGGGTGATAATGGGGGGGGGGGGGGGTCCATCACCAGAAACGGGTGTGCCTGGACAAGTTTTAAGGAACTGCTGCCGTTAATGGATTCAAGGCGGGGAGTCTCCTTGGAAAGGAAAGGTGAGATCAGTCAGTACCTGCATTAGACCTGTCATCTACATGGAAGTGAAACCTGACTTAAGGAGTTAACATTCAGACGGTTGTGCTACACATAGATAAAGCAATATATAAATAATACATAGACAAGCGACCAATACTGAGATACCAATATAAAACGTCTGTCATTGGATTTGGGTGCAGAAAATTCCTTTCTTGGTCAACAATTAATCTGAAGGTCAATGGAAGTTAAGATGAAAAAGAGACCTTTGAATAATTTAATAATAAAGCATAATCAATATTTCATTTTTAACTTGATTGTTTACCTTCTAAGATTAATGAAAATAGACATAACTCTTGGCTTTTAAGGTTACAAGTATTTCCAAGGTAATTCTATTTCAGTTTTATAGTATTAGGTCTCTAAAAGCTTTGAGTGTGTAATTAGTAATTACATTAAATGGCATTTTAGAATGTTTACATCCTAAATAAGTAGAAGATGCACTTTTATTAGATTCAGGAAAACTTTGTCAACGAGCCCTTAAAAGCGCTGTATAGACATCAATTATTAAAAATAATATGTCAAATAAAAAGTTTTATTACAAAATACTAGTTAATTTAGTCAGGTTTACGCGTCTAACGGATATCTAAATTATGAATAAGGATTTAACCTAAGACATGAGTGCAATTTTGAAGTAATTTACAAAGTTGTGATATTAGCAGCTTTTTTCATGACATTTGGAAAACAAGCAGCATAATTATATATTTTATATTTCATATTTTCCACATTACACATACATTTTTCTCGTAGGATAATTGTTCATAAACTTAGATTTAAAACAGAATGTACATCTGCATTATAAACTCCTTTAAGTAGACTGCATAAATAATAAATCAACACTAGACTTATCATGCTATCCTGTGTATGAAGAACGTTAGATCTAAATGATAAGTAATAATGGCCAGTTTGAATTGATTAAAACAGCCAATAGGTACACGCTAGCATGAGAAATTGATTTGCTGAAAATTTTGCCATCGATTCTAACACAGGAGAAAGACTTGATATAATTTTTTCAGTTACACAAGTAGAGTACGAGAAAATCGATTTAATGAACTGACATTTTTTTAGAGTAAGAGAAAGTCGATATCTTGACCTTGAATTTTTTCAGATGACTAGACTATCGATATCTTGATCTTGAGGTTATAATCAAGTCATTAAAAACTGTTAATCGGCATCTTCGACCAAAAAAAAGTTTAGATGATATTAAAGCTGTTTTAAAACCTTGAAATATTTTTCTATTGTGTGCTATTTTTTTTATTTTATAATTTTGATAAAAAGTGGAGCATTAAGGCACAGAAATTTGGAGAATATAATTTTCATTGTTACTACAGAGCCAATTTTCAACTTGGCATACGGTGACCATTAAGCATCTTTTGATGAGGGAGATAATTTTCCAATGTCAGTTGTAGAAATTTTAGTGGCTTAATTTTTTTCAAATTTCTGTTTTTTATGTGGCAAGGGTGTAGCTTTTATAATAAAAACCGCAAAAAAGCTGCAGTTTGTTCCTGAAACCAGGAAATTGAGCCGAGGTTCATTGGATTTAAACAGAAAAATACTCTTTATATAAATACTTGATTCTAACCTTGGATCTTTCAAGACGACTAGACTATCATTATCATGACCTTACATCTTTTGTAAAAGAAGTAAGAACAATTTAAAGAACACAATATTGTGTTATTATAAAAAAAAGTATCAACAATTCTTACCTGGAAATCTATCATTTACATACAACATAAATGCGACGCGAGAGAACCAGGTACCCAATGCGAGAACACAGTAGGAACGAATGATCATTGTCCATATTCCTTCTCGCCATTTGAATTCCAACAAAACTGTTAAAAAAACAAACAAAAACATATCAATTTAAAATCTCAATGATTCTTTAAGTCTTAAACTTGAAAGCTTTTCATGGGAACATTTTTATGTTTATCAATCAACAATTTGATAATCATTGAAAGATGCTTAAATCATTTTGAAATTGAAAAGAAATAACCAAATAGATGTTAATCATACCATCGAGTTATATTTCCAGTGATATTAAACTTTCAAAAAATATTTTAAGATCAATCTTTAATTCTAAAAAACACAATCCTTTAAGACGCTAAAAACATATAAAATGAGTGCAGCAAATCTGTTTTTCTATTGATTGCGCCGTTCGAATTCAAAAATGATAATAATAATTATAATTATAATCTTCTCTTTGTCTTCTTGATCATTCGCTTTTATCCTCGAACGAAGTCGGAATTTTGCGTTAGCGTACTGTTTTGAACACACTCATGTTTTTGCCCAACACATGTTTTGCTCAACACATGTTTTGCGTTAACACTTTGGTGCTTCCCTTCAACTAGAGGGCGGCCGCTTTCCGTCTTCAGAAGTACTCTTTTTATTTAGACTGTCAGAGTCCGACAGTTTTTGGGAGGGAATTTCGTTTTGAATTTTACCCGGATGATAGTCTGAGTGACCACCAGGGGATCTTTAGCGTGCAACTAGCACGGGGCCTACGTTTTTATCGTCCATCTCCGATAGGACTAGGTACATGATCCTGCCTACCAAGGATCATGGGACATGCAGGTACTGATAATAAAATCTGTTTGCACGAGCGGTATGCACCAATCACATTCCAAGATAGCTTTACACATTTTTTACCTTGGAAAATGTGTCCATTGACGGGATTGAACCCGCAACGTTTTTCCAGCACCGCCTCAAGAGATAAAATATCCCTCTAAAGATCGGATGACTAGACCACCCGGTCATCCTGACCCCTATAATTATAATTATTATTATGAATTTTGTAAGACATGCCTCTGCGTGATATTTCATACTTACTTTTGAATTGGTATGAGATTATTGATTTTTAGAACATTATAAACGATATATTTGTGTTGAATCAAACATATTTTAGATGATTAATCATTTGTGTAACTATATGTTGGAAAGTTACCCGATTTTTTAAGATCAATATCACTCTGAGGCGTATTTGACCAAGTACCGAATTTTTGTGAATTAAAGAGCTTTTGTTTAAACTAAAAATGTCCCCTTTTCAAGGAAAAAAATATGAACTCTCCTAAATTTGCCCTATATTTATGATGTACTTACTCAAACATTTTTTGGCTATTGTGTGCTGTCGTCAATGCGTCATATCTGTAATGCAACATTCACCGGTGTGTATAGAAAGTGTACTTTTATTGAAGAGTGTATCGATAATTACAATAAGATCAAGTTGTTTTGTCATATATAGGCAAGTCATAACTTTCTTGAACAGTCTGATACGAGATTTGATAGATATTTTAAACATTTTTTGTATGGAAAAGATGAAAAGCATCAAAATACAGTCAACCCCCGCTACAGTGCCTATTTTCGTGAAAAGGAAAAAAATCGCGTAGTAGTGAATTTAGCACTTTATCAAGGTTATGAAGGGACTAGGCCAAATTGACATTAACGTAAGGTCATTTTTGGTCAATAAACGAGAGGTAATGATGGCGACACTGAGCCGTGTTGTAAGACGATGTCTCATGCCTGTATCTACACACATTAATGTAGGCGTGTGTCACATCTATTTTCAGAGATGAAGTTTTTAGTTTTTGTCGATTTATCTCATACAAAAATCGCTTTGTAGCGGGGTTGATTAAAGAAAAAGAAACTGGTGCAGTTCAAAATGGTTTTAAGTGAATTCTGGCAGTCCGAAATTTGCGTAATAGCGGTATTTTGAACAAAGAAATAGAAGGAAAAATCCTGTGCTTCGCGAAAAAAGGCACTGTAGACGTTTTCGCGTAGTAGTGGATCGTACTGTAGGGGGGGGGGGGGGTGATTGTAATATGATATGTAGATTGCACCCATATACTGACGATATGAATAAAGCCCTTGAAACCCCGAGTCTCCCTAAATAACAAGGTGAGTGCAATCATATAAAACATGTATACTAAAACTGCATTTATGGTTGCCGATCTTGTATTAATCACCAGTACATGATTCATTTTTGAACTGGTAGAAAAGGTAAAAGAGAACTCTGAACTTGTCAGAGACATTTGTCGATTTGAACTTTTTGTTGGACGAACTGTTATGCTATTCTTAAAATGTTATCCGAAACTTTTTAAAAGATCAAATAATATAATAAAAAAATGAATAATTTGTCTTCTGGTTGTAGAACTGAAAAATCCACAAAAAATCAAACTGCTTTTATTCAAGTATTCGGTTGGTATTTCATTATTTTTACATGTTGTTTAAAAGCAGTAATAATGCCATCCATATTTAGCTTACTTGCAATACTTGTGACAATCATGAAGTATATAGGCAGTATATGAACCATTGTTTCCACAGGGTTTTTCCAACGCATACTGGCGTGGAAGTAGAAGGCAATCCCATACCACATGTAGGACAGAAACAATGTTATATAGTTGAAATATGTGCACAATGTCAGAGAATTAAGTGTTACTTCAGCACGCGGATAATCTCCAAAGATTTTTCATGCATTAATCAAGGTCGAAACCATATAGAAAAACACAAAAACACTATTATATTCTTGACACAATGATAGACACACACACACACAGGCAAAATGCCTGCAGGAGCACTTATACATCATCTATCCTTCTGAGGAAGGTGAGAATGTTTAACTGTTTAACTGCCTGTCGGGTTAATACTATATTGTGAAGTGTATATATGGCCTGTACTGTAAACGAAAACAAGTGCAATGAACCTATGTAACATCAATATTGCAAACATGTAAGCACGCATTGCACTATTCACAATTTGTAATTACGTCCTCTTTTGTGTACATTTGGAGAACATAAATAAAGTACGTCTGCATTTTGAGCAACTTGAACGTCATGTGGTTCTAAAAATCGAAATGCCGATCAATAAAATTGTCTGATCGTATTGCGACTAAACATCAAATCGATAAGATCAGCTTAAACAAATAAATTATTACTAGCATCCCATACATTGGAAAAAATCATGCCTACCACGATCGATTCTTTATTCGATACTAAGACAAAAGGAGAACTTGAGTGATGATGACGATGTTCGTCCTTGTGTATGTGTGCAGTGAAGTTGGTATTGTTTAGTGCATGTTTATTTGTGTTGTACGTGCTCGTGTATTTATTTTAAAAGCTGATGAGTTATTCTTAAAAATCTTAAAATGTGCATAGTTTGTGTTTGATTATGTTCTGAATCGATAGGTTAATAGATAAAATCAATTTACCTCAATGACTATTTTTTTGAAACGTTGTGACTTTTCGCGACCGTCTTAGTCCCTTCCTCAGACATCAATGATAGGTAAATAGTTCTAAAATGTATAATGATGAAAAAAAGTGACTGGAATATAGACGCATGAAAAAAGTCCCCCACTCTTTAAAAAAAACTTAGATACGCACCTGGGATCAAGGGTTTAGGTGATGGACTATCAAATCAATTAATTTTACAAAGAAAATGACACACAACATCAGTAGCATGAAACATCAGTGTACGGCTGTCACCAAAGCGCGCGTTCTTCGAGAAATACAGGTGCGTAGCCAGGATTGTGAAATGGAGGAGGTGGGGACTTTGTATATTATCAAATCAA
>JAUUEB010511708.1:0-10010 GCA_032362205.1 Clione limacina | reverse complement strand
TCTTATTTAGATTATTCGTTATTTATCGTTTTACAGATCCAATCAACACAAAAGTACACATTAACAATTACTCTATTGACTTACTATAATCATGTGTATGTCATCTGGGATAAATTTCTACACAATCTACATCAACATCGTCTAAAATTGAATTTTAGCTGCGTAAAAAGTACTCATTTTTGGACGTGACCTGATATTTATTTTTTGGCTGGTAAATTTGAGAAACTGTCTGCCAGATTGGATGGTAAATTTTTATAGTATTCCTCATCCCTGTTTATAATGAGTCTTTTTTTAACACAACTACAGTACAATTTAGTATATCAAGTTACTTATGTATTGGCCGAAATACGGTGAGCTGTGACGTCACTATGAGCTACATTTTTAACCGATACATCTGTTTCTAGAAACTAAATATAACCATCGCATGACTTCTGTTTTTGTCACATGCTAAAGTGGCTAACACAAACACACTTCGACATATGAATACTTCATTATAGACCTTATGATAAAAGAAGGTGAAAACCAAGTTTCGATTAAAGATTACGCTTCATTTTGGCAGACATACGAAAGTTGACCTAGCCAGCCAAGAAGGGCAGCAAAAACGCAACACTTGCTGGATTTGAACCCGTTGCACCGATGCAACCACACATTTAGACCATATGTGGAATGCACCCATATTCTAGGATGTTAAAAAGGGATTTTTAAAGGTAACAAGTCAACATATACCTCGCAAGATATGTCTTACTGGAATGCATCCATATTCTAGGATGATAAAAAGGGATTTTTAAGTGTAACAAATCCACATAGAACTCCCAAGATATGTCTTACACGTGGCAGATGACATTACATGTTAGATACGTGTTACGTAAACAAAGCCCACACAATAATGCTCATCGTTGTGAAATCAGGCTGCAGCTGCACTGTTGTCTCGTCCAAATATCTTTGTAAATCGGGAAAACCCATTATTGAAAAGTGATTTTGCAAAACTTGATCAAAGCATTTTTGACATATTGCTAAAATCATTTTGAAACCAAACATAAGGATTCTGTTGATTTGGTCGTTTGCATCTGGATAAAGATGTTTTTTTTCTCAAGTAATTCAACTGCAAGTGTACTCGAGTAACTATTGAATCGGGACCAAGAACATATTTTTTAAGCAAAATATATTCTTATATTTTATGTTATATCATGCAGCTAATATAAAAAACGAAAAACTTGGTACCACATAAAGAACATAACATTAGGCGGTCATGACATAATGATTTGTGAAATTAGCCGGGACACTTGTATCAAGTATCAAATGAACTAGACGACTTTTGCTAACGGAAGGTCGACGTCTGCGGTAAAAGGAAGTCATGTTGACGTAGATAGTTCACATACGTCAGTTCATGCCAACAACAACATAACGTTGACGGGACAGAGCATTTGTTAAACATATCAAATTAATTCCCAAGCCAAAATAAACACTGGTCATGTTAATTACGTGCGACAGTGAATGCAACAAAAAAGAATTATTACTGGGAGAAAAATATGTCCTTAGAAATGACATGGACCTTAGAATATTGTCATGTTGATCTTTATACATAAATCACCGAGACATTTTTAACTATTAAACACTAGGTGAAAATACATTATATACAACAGGCGCGTTGCCAGGGAGGAGATGGGGGAATGGAACCCCCCCCCCCCCATTTCGATCCAAAATGCTCTAGATTTGCACAATTGTTTTCTTATTTTTAAAATGTTGACCGCTTTGTGGCCATTTATCCCCCCATTTGAGATTAAATTTTTGCACCAAGTCCAAGAAATGTAGAAAAAATCGTAAAATTATATCCTAAATTGCCCCCCTCCCCAATTTCAAAATCCCGGCTACACATCTGCACAAGTCAGCTACTCATTATTTTTGTCATACTATTTCTTATCTTGAGGTCTTTTATGCATCAGCAATTTTGACTTAGCCCAGATATATGAAGTAACAAAAGAATTCGCAATAGATTATGCTTTTTCTTGCAGTATCGTTCGCATGGTACACATTTGTTAAGTAGTGTATACCACCAACATTCAATGACGTGTGGTCTATGCCAGCCTCTCCCATAACATGCTTAGCATAATTGTAAATTAATGGGGTCAAATAATACTAGATTTTCAGATTTCTTTTGTGATTTTGAAGAATTCAGTTGTTTGGCTCTCACATTTAATTGATGTCCTTTTGTGTTTGTAAAGTAATGAGAGAAATACGATGTTTTGGGACATCTATTTAAAGCATTGTATCACAATTCTAAATACTAACAAGTGATACAATGAAATATTGTTGTCCGTGTTATTTCATAATAGGCTTGCTAAAATATTGTAGCTTAGCAATCGTATGTTATCATACGCGTCTTCGTTATTCCATTCGTGTACGTTGATAACTCATAATCAGGCCATATGTTAGTAATGTAAACCGAATATCTTTAAGATGGAATCTTTTAATTGCCCAATATAAATATGTGCGTAGGAAAAGGAACTGCGAGTTGCATAATGTGACGCCCAGTAAGTGAACTGCGCATTATGAATTAGTTCAGATATAATATTTATACTCGTGTATTCTTTCATCACACCAAACGTTGTTAGTCTGTTCCTATAAAAAGACGTGATTCAGTCATTTTCATCAGTCACTGCAAGATACGTTTAGTGTTTGACCAGCAAATAAAGTCATAGACTAGGTGAGATGAATTCATTTTCTTTTTATTATTCAAGTCGTGTAATAGATCGTTGATATATGCATATACGAGTGGCAAAAGTTCCGCGAAAATGTATTCACATTTTTTAATTCCTCAAAATTTCACTATAAGTAAAAGAAACATCTTGAAACTTAGTCAAAAGTCACATGACATTAATTTTCGAAAAAATTGAGAAAATATGTAAAGGGCTTTAAAGGGAGACAACAACTGCGATGGTAACAATGCATGGCATTGCCAAGTATCATTTTTTTTAATTTTCTTCATGTTCAACATTAGGGGTAAAATATCTGACTGGAAAAACAGTTAATTTATTGAAAAAACTATGGCAAAATCAACTTTTTCTGATTTTTATAAAAATCACTAAAATTGAAAATATCGAATGTTGGCAAATTTTGACAAAATAACCCAAAAATGTCCACAAAAACGGATTGCTCGTATTGAAATACACTAAAAACTATGTTTTGCAGGTCTGAACGCATGAATTTGGCATGAGTTTGGCTCAAAATATCAAAAATGGCCGCCATTGTGAATGACGTCATATGACATGGTTGAAATCAAGCATATACCACCGTTTCAACCTTAAATGATCTCTTAACACCAAATCATTAATTATTTTCCAGCCAAACTAGAGGAATGGTATTCAGATTGTTTACGGCGAAAATCATATTTGCTGAGTTTTTACAGAGCGCATATAAGAAAAATCTCAGCAAAATTGATTTTCACCTTCGATCAAAAAATCTGAATACCATACCTCTAGATTGGCTGGAAAATTATTATTGGTTTTGTGTTCAGAGATCATTTAAGGTTGAAACGGGGGTATTTATGTGAAATGTGAATACATTTTCGCTGACTTTTGCCACTCAGTGTACATCAAAACAATATAATTTACTTGTGAGGTCTAGTCACTCTTAATAAATCTTAACTACTAGTATACTTTTATATATAATGTATTCATTAATATAAACATGCATGTTTCATTTATATTTTTATTCTTTCATTTATTCATTCATTTATTTATTTTTATTTTATTTGGTTTTATTTGCTCGACTAACCATTTGTCTACACCCCCTCCAACTGCATGTTCATATTTTTATTTGTTTCTATAATAAACTCGGTGTTTTGTACATGATGTTTATTCTTTTGTTAACTAATTCATCCTTTCTTCACTTGTTTATTCTTTCTTTCCATTGTTCACATTTCTTTTCACTTGTTTGTCTTTAATTTACTTGTTAATCCTTTCTTTACTTTTTCCAGAATACAATCACGTTTTTACTGTGAGGTGTTTATTATTTCGTTATATTGTTTCATCAAACCGGTTCGCATTTTTACATTTGTTTGTAAATAATATATCCATAGATTTTTCAGAGTGTTTTTTTCGGATTTATATATTCAAAATTTCATCAAAATTGTGTATTTCAAAAGTTATTTGTTCCTTAACCTTTCTTTTTATAAAATAAGAAACAAAGTTAGAGTAAAGAAAGAAAGAAAAATCAAGTAATGGCATTGTAGGGCAACAGTAAAGAGAAATAAAAAAGGTAGATATATATACAAGGACAAGAAAAACGACAATTAATGACAAAGAAAACAATAAATAAATCTGAAGCAGTCTCTTTTAAAACAAGCCAAGGGTCTTTGATCACATTACAATGATTCCTCGTATTTAATGTAATAAAAATTCCCAAACTGTATGCAAACGAGAAAGGTTAATCAACACATTCGGTAGATTAGACGGACAGCTAAACAAATGTGAATCTATACATAAAATCAACTAACAAGAGTTTAAGGAAAAATCTATTTACAATGATCAATAATCTTTGAAATTGGATCTATGAAACACTGAAAACCTTTTGCAGATGATCAATATATAAATAGTTTTGATGGAACTACCCCGTCTACAGTGAGCAAGACTTCGATAAAAAGTTAGAACAACAAGTAAGATATATAGAATACATTATATATACATTCATTTCACTTACCTTTATATTTCTTTATTTACTGCAAAGCTAATCTTTCATTTATGTGTTCCAATGTCACATTTCTTTAATTATCAAGTTGTTTTGCACATTGTACATGATACAGACAGCATTGAGTTGTCCAGTTTATCATTGTTAAATTATCACAAAATGTAGACACAAGTCCCAATGGATAGAGATTTAAATTAACAAATACAGTTACAATTTCACTTGGCTTGTGAAATTTGTCAAACTTGTATTGAGAAATCATAATTATCAGAACTATCTTTAGTGTTTGTAGTCGTAAAAACCATTCGAGCTCTACTAGAAAGCCAGAATATCTCGGTACATGAATAATTGATTGTAACGGCTTGCAGTGAACGAGAAGCAGCCAATGTAGATGTCAGTGTCCCATGCAATAAAGAAGTAAGTTATTAATTCAAGGGAATATCTGATGACATTGTATCGAAAAGTCTTCATTGTCTCATGAGATTGCCTTTTTTAAAGATCGAGGTCTGAAATAACCACGCAGTAGAGATGACGAAGTCAACGAGAAGTGATTTTACTTGGCGAGTTGACGAGACAGTGAGAGACGAGAGGAGAACATATCCGATCTGTGATTGATATCGATGAAAATATTCGATCATTGGTATAAACTTGATAAATATGTGCAATCATTGATAGACATCGATATAAATTGGGTTATTGATAAAATAAAACGATAATTTTGTTACATTCATTAGGGTTGAAATATCGAGTTTTGTATGAAATGTAATTTATTTTCGGAGGTAAAGAGAAAATACATTCAACTTCATTGTTTTCATAGTTTTTTCTTAATATTTACTTTCATGCAACCATTTTTAGGCCAGGGCAAGCGTTATGTAAACAATTAGGAAATTGCACGACATAAAGGTAAATCGGCTGTCTGCGTGAAAATTGTAAAATTGAAGTTAAATGAAAGTAATGTTCAATATTTGTTACGCTTTTTGCTTATATTATACATTTTCCTCATTAATTATCTTTCTTCCTGTCATCGTTATCTATGATAAGTGCAAACTCGTGCAAAAAGTTATAAACATTGTTTAAATGACACTCTGTCATGGGCACCTGATACAATTTTGTTTGTCAATAAGATTATTTCGAATTTCATGGATTTACTTGTTGGTGCTAAAAAATTGAACTTTATTGAAAACTAGCAACTTTGTCGCGTCGGTGTTATCCGACTTTCTTAAAAAATTAGCTTAACAGAAAAAGAAGAACAAAAACAAAGTATCAAAAGACCAATTTCACTATACTATTCCAAATGCATAAATACTACTAAAAAAGTACCCCTGTGCTAAAACTCAGGCGCTTCGCGCAATTATCGCCATCGTCTGAATAGTCTGGATACACTCCTGCATTCTTCCAAAAGAATAATCAAAACCCAAAGTGGCGATTCGTATAATAACTTCCATGCTGAACAGAATATTTTCATTCGCCTATCACGCGAACCTCTGGGGAATTCTCGGAGTGCACTTGCTGAACGGAAGTAAACAGAACAATGAGTAAGATGGAATCTTATTATCTATTGAACTATAGACAGAGTAAAATACTCAACAATACTTACAAATCGTAGAATGTACCAAATTTACACCAAAGTCACTCAGTTACCACCTTTGATATGTAGGTAATCACGTGTTAAAAGCTCTGTTTGTACTCATATATTACATCCTACCCAGCTACAGAATACTGACACAGGGCCAACAAGTTATATAACAAACCTCTACATGAAAAACACACGTAATATAGTTTTGAACCGAGTTCTTGTTTAAAATATCAACATAGCAAAATTAAACCATTGCTTACAACGACATTGCATCTTAATCAAATTTTGAGGGTCTGTTTTGGGTGTTTATCACAATTTTATCCATTGTTATTGTTGACTGAAAGTAAAATCCTTTCAGGGTCACCACTAAATAATTAATTGTGATGTTTTGTGTCCATCTTTTACAAAAACAATACGGCATGGTCGTGTGTCAGAGTGTTATGGTGTACTTCCCGTGGCCAAGTATCTATAAATAATTAAATATTAACCTCCCCAATCCTTCTCACCTTTGATTTAAGACGTTGATTGAATATAACACTGATGTTACGACTGTGATGGTCAATCAAAGACTGTGACTAGACTTACTAAAATATTGATTTGGAATCTTTAGATTCCACAAAAGACGGTAGGATAGGAAACAGATCAATAATTAAATGTCTTAGTTGATAGCTAATTGGTAATAGGTTGTGCGTTGTAGAAAATTACGTCTAGTTAACGCGTAGACAGCACGGGTTTAATTCCCAGGAGATGCGCCGTTTATTCGTGTGGACCTGTCTTGTGTCCATTGAGTAATCTTAATCATGATGTGCTCTTGGAAAAGCGTTTTTAGTCACGGATAAGTCAACTGCTATGTTGTTATTAGCTCTCAATAAATCAAGATACAATATGGTACCAGCATATAACCAGCTAATGATATGTATGTATTGGTGTAGTGATAAACAACAGCGTTAAAATGTAGAAAATAGGGCTTGAGTTTATAGGCAAACATAAACAAGCAAAAATAACTTACGCTCAAGAACACATTAGAACAAACTTAAAATATTTGATTTGACTTGCAAGACTTGAAAGAATCCTTTTTTATTTAATTATCGAATGCAAGGGTAAACACAATCAATAATGCATGGCGCTAATTTTTATTTTGTCTTTTATTGGTCTGAGAAGGTACACCCACGATAGAGATTGATAAGAATATCTAATTCTATACACTTATCAACTCTATCATGTTTCTTATCCAAGGTTGAATGACCTCAGTATATGACGTCGCAGTCAATGCGTATGAAAAGAGATGTACACCATATGACCTATCGGTTGTCAGTACTGCATCCAGTTTGGCCATTAATAAACATCAATAAAGATATCGTTGTCTTTTATTGTTGGTTGAAATCTTTAGTCCAACGATATTCAAACCGTAACAAATTTACGGGTTTCTTTTAAAAATGAAATTGTTACTTTTTAAGATAAGCCACAAACTGTTGATAAGGACTATGCACAGCTTCTGTATTGTTTATTAACTAAGCCCGGTCAAAGGTGCTCGATGGTTAAGGAATTCAATATCTTGTTGCCTTCTTGTATGGATGTGTTTAACCCCCAAAATGACAATATTTGACGATGGTTTACTTTCTTAAGTTATCTATTGATTTTAAAGCCTTTCATTTTATTTAAAGGTTGATAAGCCTCCGTCTGAACTAAAGTTTGACATTTGTCCTTTTGAAATGTCCTTGTTCTGGCTTTGTTCATTGCATACAGTCTATCAGTGTCCATTGTTTCGATAGTCAGTTTTGATGCAAATTCGTAATTTCCATATAGATGGTCTTCCAATTTATTGTTGGACTCCCACTTACATTAAGGGTCTACGGTATTATTAGTATGTTTCATAGCGATAAAGCTATCTTGGTATTGAGATTGTATATATGTGGTGAAAGAGTTATTGAGTAAGTGAAGTCCATTAATAGTAAGTGAGTAAACTAGATAGAGGGCGGTTAAGAGATCCAGGTTATTGTGAGCCTCTTATCAACAGTGTCTCATTGTGTATTGTGTATTCCTCATTTTTTGTTAACATATAATTGATAAAGAAAACATGATAATTAAAAAGGTCTTGCCTAATGTCCATTGTCTGATTATTTAAGTACCATGATGATTAAAGAACATCTCAATCTCTATATTTATAAATAAAGTTATCACTATATTTCTGTGTGAAATTGGAACTTGTAAATTACGCAAAAATAGTCAAAATAGCCTAAGATTGTTAAAACAAGAGACATTAATGTTTTTCAAAGTATCTTTTGAAGTACTGCAAATAGGAACAGTCAATAGGGGTGGTGATTAAAAGGGGTAAAATGAAGCAAATGATTTGATAATGACAACTCTAAAAGTGTGCACAGATTGAGGCTAGTAGAGAGTTTGATATAGGATGAGAGAGAGTAAAACGGATTACAAAGATATTTAGATAAGTTAATAATAGGAAATGAACAAGGAAGACACGGCGTAGACATTTGTTATCGCCATATTCAAACATTTGACATTGGTTATTGGTTGGATTAAACACAAAATTAATTGGCAACTTCGGTTATAAGAGTCACTAACCAAGGACCAAGCCAGACGACCTTATCAACACAACTTGCGACACTGGCTGGATTCGAACACATGCCTTTCGCATGCAAATAGTCCAAGACGCTGAACAAAAAGATGTAGATGTATACATATTTTAGTACTTGAATTATAACACGTCGGTATCTTCCATGTGTTGAAGTTATAAAGACGAAATACGGATTTCATCAATTTTATTTTGTAAACGGGTTATTCGGAAAATCTAAAGGGTTAATACATTTAATTTTAAGAACACAATAATAGTTTACTATATTTCTGTGTCAATAGATTGATTATTATCAAAGCAAATTATAATACCCAACGAACAATCGGTAGTTGGTTGCTGACATCATGTTCTTAAATCTAAAGAAATTTGCTTTTAAGTTAGAAAAATTTGCATTTAAACAGTGATCTGTTCATTTATTTCTTCTTTTGTTTTTGTGTAATGACTAAGACTCTTCCATCGAAACGTCAACTGTTTTCCTTTGCATTTGTTTAAATTTAGTGGTTAATGACCCACTTTTATTCGCCTTTTGTTTCTATTGAAAAACACAAAAAATGTCAATGGGAAACTGCGATTTTTATGAAAATGGTCTTTAAAATACTCCAGCTAAGAGCTTAGATGTCCCATTTTGCAATTAATCAACACATTCTTTCTAACAATCTTTGATTCAAATTGAGGATCTTAATTTTTGTTTGAAATTTGTGTTTTAGCATTTCTGAGAAATATCTGTCATACAGTCAATATTATCTCATCATAGCCTTGTGAGTTTTCCCTGTAATTTTATACCCACTCGAGCCATGGACTTGTCTATTACATGTGGTCCTCAATTTAATCCAAGGTCTCCATTTTATTCCTGACAGTACGATTTATTAATTAACGCCTTCCTGAGGCAATCGCCAAGTGGTCATCTTACGTCCAGCAATAAGGAGTGAAGTCACACAGCAAGACATCTGTCATTCAGCAAATTTGCTCCGTCAGTATGAGTGACATGTCAACGGGTATCCTTAGACATGTGACCGGTCAATACTTTAGCGCTTATGACAGCTAGAGAGAAAATCCATTATCATTGATATTGCCAAGATTTATAGAGTTGTTTATTGAATATCTGAGAGAGAGAGAGAGAGAGAGAGAGAAAGAGAGAGAAAGAAAGAAAGAGAGAGA
>JAUUEB010511697.1:0-10010 GCA_032362205.1 Clione limacina | reverse complement strand
GTATCCCTGCGTTCAACCGAGAGCCACACATCCAACGCACCATTGTCATTTCTGCCCGATGGAGTCTGTCAGTCTCTTTGTCAAATTATTTAAAACATGGACTTGTACGGTATACTATTCATTTGAACTCTATCTGACCTTGAAGTCACCTTGAAACTGGAAACATATATCATAAATGTATAAAACATTGTCAATTACCTTTAGAATGATGTTTCCTCTAACTATATCCAAACTTCAGATCCTTTAGTCTTTGTTAATTGGTTTAAGAGTTCTTATAAATGTGTTGTTTAAACTGTTATAAACCAACTAAAATTAAAAGTTTTACGCAATTCTATGTTTTTAGAGTTTCTGAGAGTTCAAGTGATAGATTATCATGATTTTGACTTTTTTTTTAAGCCTTTCTGTATTTTTTTATCATCTGATTGGTTTCACCCCTTCAATTTCAGTTGTCTGATTTTGTTTCACTTTAGCGCAAATCACAAGGTGTAATTTGTTATATGTTAATCCATTGAAAAGAATGTTGTGTAATTTTTATAGGTTAACCTCCTTGATCCATAAATGTACTAATTTTAGGCAAAAATAGGGTTTGGCTGTGCAATGAAAGGATTTGTTTTTGCTTCATTCTTTCAATGTTCTAGACACCAAAATACTTAAGAAACCAGGAGCACCTTTTTAAGGTGTTGCAGTTTGATGCTGTGTTCATTTTAATCATTAAAACCTGCAGAAAATAAAAAAAACATTAATAAGTCAAGGGAGCTAAAAAAAACTTACCGGTCTAAATCACCAATGTTGGCTGCACTTAATGACATTGTATTCAGCCTCCATCTTTGAAAATGATTCATAGAAATACAATATGCACATTTTTTATAGATATTATGAAGATTTGACAGTTTTCTGAAGGAGGGATATTGCCACCAGTCTATAAATGTTATCTCTATTTTTATCTCATATGTCCATAGATAGAAGCATGTACAGTGTTCTCTTGCACAATAAGTGAGAGTAGGTATGGGACAACAGCAGAAGCTGCTCCTCAAAGACTGGGGGACCCTGTGGTCAAAGTGGATGGACCTACTCAGGTATTTACGTAACTTAGTGTTTTTTCATATTTATTTGGTTTTTTTGCCACTGTTAGTGGCAAAATAAAATTAAAAAAATTATTTTTACAGGTTTTTTATTGCAATGTTTTAAATAAGTATATAATATAGTTTTTGCTGCTGTAGAAACTAGTTTGAAATAATCTACATAATATAATTCAAAATCCATTTATTTGTGTGTGTGTGTATGCAATGAGATTACAGCCAGTTTTAACTCAATCAATCTGAAACTTTCACTAAATGTTGGTAGATGTTACCACATGTGTGGTTAAGCTTTTGGTGACAATCGGCCGACTGTCAGAAAAGTTATGGGCTTTTTAGTTTTTGGTGCGAAATTTACAGAGAAAATATAGAACAAGGATTCCATGAAACTAAATATGGAAACATTTGCACCCGCTTCCTGTAGAAGACTCAGCGTAATGAACACAAATTTCTATTTCCGTATTAAGAGAAACGTAAACAAAAGCTGAAATTAAAAGTGAATTCTAATATGGGGTGTTTCAAACTATGATTTTAAAAAGGGGGTGGTGGCATATTTGCGCATAGTGCAGATAAAGAGAGAGGTCCACAGGGTGGTTTAAAAGTCAGCCAAATTCGTTTTTTCTTCTTTTTGTATCCTCCACGGGCAAGACCGGGTACTAAGCCACAAAACATTTTGTAGACTGCTATTAGCGACGCAAGTTGTCGTAAGGGCAACAATTGATTTGAGGTTGTGTAAACCTGGCCGACGCCGGGTAAACCCGCTAGTATGAAATAATTCTCAATGAAAAATTAAGGTTACAAAATCAATTAAAAATACAACAACATACAAAAAAAAACAATACACAAAACATTCAAACACACAAATACACAAATACACAAATACACATAATAGCTGTGAAGACACTAAGACACTATTTTCTCGTACTTCTAGTCTATGGAATCTTCGACCATACGTGTAAGATGGAAAAGTAGTATTAAGTTGAGTATGATATTGAGGTTCGAATCCAATAAAGCAGCCGTCCGGCGCAATTTTTACATAGACGTGATGTAACTTAAACCGAAAATAACTGGAATTACTGGAATTCATATTTTAAAGCAATTAATTTGTATATATATAAATTGATTTAAAACATGTATACTAACCGGTAGCAGTTAAAAATCGGCTTCGTTCTTTGCATGATACAAAGCTTGCGTATGGGGTGTCTGAAATGGTTAAATGAATAAAATATAAAAAGGTGTAGACAAAGTGTAGTTTTCGTCAAAAGCAAAAGCAAACATACTCATCATTTCAACTTTAAATGCAACCCTGCTTTCGTTGGTCTCCTAATAATATATTTGATAACAAATGCTGAATCTTTTGTTGAGTTTTCAAAGAAAAATAATCGTGGTGTTTAATCATGTCTAACTTGTATAGCTTCTTTAAATTTCTTATCCTAAACAGAGATTAATTACTATTTCAGTGAAAACTTCGTTATTTTCATCATTTCTTATGATTAACTCTTTGCTCATAATTCATGTGGATGTCCAACGACTGTTTAAGTAAGTCAGCCGCGGGCTGTCTCTTTTCTTTTTACATGTTTTTTTCCAGGAATTTTATTGATCCTTAGGTTATATTGACATACAGTTTTGCCTTTGCCAAAAAATCAACCTGGACGAACTGACCACTAGAACTGACCAATGGTAAAAAAAAAACCTGCTCAGAATGGATAAAGACATGTTTGCACATGGAAGGTGTTGCCAAGAAGGAACTCTAAGCCCACTAAGCTTCTACAATATTCATTGTGATAACATCTTAATTTGCAATATTATTTTGAATTGATATATTTGTCTGTGCTTGTCCTTTCATATGTTCTTTTTGGTACTGAAGATTCATATATACAAAAATCTGTTTTAATTTTGTCATTTTTGTATGATTTTCATTTGGGTTTCTATCCTCCTTTTTTTTAAATAAATATTTTGATTTGTTCATTAGTGGTTCTAAGCTTTGATCATTCATACTTTAGTATATATTTGCTTCCACCAGTATCTTTTGTTACTTTACAAATGACTGTTTGTATTGTTTTTCATATAAAATAAGTAAAACATAACTGAAACATTTTTTTTCTAAACGCTTAAACGACTCAGGTAATAACTTACAAAACGTCTCCACTCGTTTACTTGCAAGTTTGGCCTGAATCAGATCTTTTACATGAACAATTTCACAGCCGTCAGGAGTCATCTTTCTAGGGGAACCTTCAAACCTGTAGTAAGAAGACAATTTAAACTCAGAAAATGTCGATTAAATTCGGGGAACTGCCACATTATACTCATAGTCATAGGTGTTTGTCGTCACAAACTCGCGTATTGAACTGGTCACTAATTTGCGACCGCAACCTTAGACAATTGATCATTTTATCATACTTTTACAAATATTTCAAAAACATATTTGTTGCATTTTCGAGTGACAAAATGTGTCAAACAAAATCGCAACAATTATTCTTTAATCCGAAAAAACGCATGTCTATCTTTCATTATTTCTTCGCAATGTCATGAATATATTATTTTTGAAACATGAATTATATACTTCCTAATTATCATAATGATACGGTAAAGTAAAAGCAACAAAGGCGGTAAAGTCATGCAGTTCAGGCGTCTGTGACAGGTTGTTTGCACCCCCACTCCCTGGTCACTTTGATTTAGCAAAAAATTGTGTCCAGTGAGTTTAGAAAATGTGAATCTGGATTTGTTTTACCTAAATGCCCTATGCTGTGATTTTGACATGATTTCCAATTTGTATTGTCTGTAACAGTTGTCTTTAGGGGGGGGGGGATGCTTGTATTTTATTTCAATACCTCCCATACCTTTTATATATTAAAGGAATCAAATTTATTTTTTTATTGTAAAATAAAGAATGTTCAATAAAAATATACTATTTTGTCTCGAAAATATGTTAATTTCGTTGAACCAACAAGGATTAAACGACAAGAAAGTATCAAAATGGCGAAGATACTCGTTATTTCCACCTCGAGGGAACTATAAACCAAATACATGTTTAACAAGGCTGTTTCTAGATTTGAAAAGTGAGATAATTAAAAGGTGCAACAAAATCCTCATCAACCTCTTTAAGACCCTTGTCTCTTGTTATTTAGTGTAGCCAGATTACATGTTCCTGTCATTGTTGTGGCAACACGCTCGCTTATCAATCGCGGGAGATCACAGGAAGTTCACGGGAGATCACGGGGAGATCAAGGGGAGATCACGAAAGATCACGGGTTCGATACCTACAGAGGGCTCTTTGTGGATAGAGTTCATCCCTTTTAGTCAAAAATGCAAGATCGCCACCCAATTAAATTTAAATACAAAAAAAACACACGAAAGATAAATATGTGTGTACATATTTTAATATATATACTTTAAAGAACGAAAGAAACAATATATTCCATCGTCTCCGGATGGCTTTCTTCCCATCTTTGAACGAGTCCTTGTATACCCCTGTGGTAGAACTCCTGGGGCTAGATTCTTAACCACTTCAACTTATGATCATTTTCATGATGGCTGCCTCTAAATGATGCGTTAAATGAAAAAATAAGGAGAGTGGTTTGGGTGTGGCAGAGTTTTTCAACCTAGGGAGGCGATTGTCTTTCTGTCATGGCACTGGTGTGGCTTGGTGCATTGTCGTAATCAACGAGTACCCTTTTCATGGCAGACTTCATTTATAACTATGGTCTTAAGTGTCTTCAATATTTTTATAAACAGTTTAGAATTTAAAGTTGATCCTCTTGTGTGAAAATCGATGTTGATTACACCATGGAAATCCCAAAAACACAGGCACTAGTTTTTTTGAATTTTTCTGACCTTTAAACTTTTTTGTTCTGGGGAGGCTGGATGGTGCCATTCCATTGATTTTTGCCTAGTTTCGGGATCCTAGTAATAGACCAAAGTCTCATCACCTGCTACAGACCATTTGAAAAACTCTGGATTACTTTCAAACACGTTTATATGTTCTCTACAACTCTCATTCTTGCATCTTTACATTTTCTTTGTTCAAGTTCTTTGTACCGATCTGGCACACACTTTCGTACATACCAGATACTTGATAATAACATATGCACTGCCATGTTTTACCTCCAGCTCTAAGCAAGTTCATCAAGAGAAATAATTTTATTCTTTGATAATTCCGTATGCTTTTTTGTTTATTAAACGGGCTAGTTGCTAAGCAAGGACGAACGGTTCGGGGCTTGTCTTACAATGGTTGTACGCAAAGGTGGAATCATCTCTTTTTCGTCGTTCCCTCAACCAGCCATAATATAATCACTTAGTCAATTCATCCACCTGCAAACTGTTGACTGATCCAAAACGTTGGCTTTGTAAGCTTTTTTAGTCTTTTCACAATTTCTGACTGCTTTATTTTCTTAAAAACGAAAAAATTCAATTCCTTCGAGAGATACCCACATCTACGTTCATGCACATTTTAATAAATATTTAAATTCAGTTACTCATTTTATCAAAACATATGCATATGAGTCTGACTGACCTATTTACAAGCTTTTCAACTCAATCAAAACATACGTTTTGTCATATCGGTAACTGCTACTTACGACAAATGTCCGTGCTGCCAACTGCTGAGGACCACGACTTTCGCATCATACCCATAAATATCATACAATATCATAGGAAACTAGTCTGACGAGAACCTATAATTCCAAGGCGCCAGGCGAGATGTCTGCTTACAGAAGCAATGTACAAGTATGGAGCAAAAAGCTATCTCTGAACTACATGAAATAATACAAATATTATGTATGACACAGCCGGGTCTCGACACTTAAACTACTTACCCAATGAGACGGTCTATGTGCATACATAAACTATTTTAGCAATTTATGTAATTATTCCTACTTCGGCGAGTAAATGTTTACATTTATTTACTCAATTTACTGTATATATACTGATATAATAGTCTCACCTTTGTGAGCGTCGCCTTTCTCTTGCTTCTTCTTCCTCCTCTTTATAGAAAGTCGACGGTGGAGGTATCCAGTCTGCCTGACCCAAAAGTCTATTTCTAACATTTTTTGGAAGTAGCATCATCCACTTAGGCACCCTCATTTTGGGAAGCCATATGTGGTCTTGTCGTGGTGTTGTTGGCCACCATACACGAGATTTCCTTGTCTGCATGCACCTTTAAATCACATACAAGATAATCACTTTACGTTATTTATAAATTTGCATTTCATTATAAATATTTCTATTTATAACGGGACCTGTGACTACAAAGATTCAATGTGCAAATTGTTCACTATCTATTATAATATTTCTCTTAATTCAGTTTGTGTGAGTGGTGTGGGTTTGTAACCTTTGACGAGTGGTTTGCACACTATTTAAATGTGTCAGAGATTACGTCACCGGAGATGGGAAACAGAGTGAGAAGCTGTATATGTAGTTTTACGTCGAATTGCCAATTGTGGTATTTAATCAAGGCGAAGAAGTACGCTTTAGGTCCTAAGGAATTGAAGACGCAACGACCGAATTTATTGTACAAATAGGCTAACAGCCTTGTGAAATAAAGAAATATGAAAATGGTGAGATAAGAGTGAGAGAAAAGGGAGTAATACTAACTGAATAAGAAGGGACATCATTTTTCAAGCACACCTATTCAAAACCTCAATAATGATCGAAATATTGGTACAGTGTATTGAAAAAAGACAATGCAAAATTAGTAAACTACTAACATGGTTCGCTCTTTTTTCCGAATTATGTAAGAGTCACTGTTTTGTTTAGGCACATTGCAGTTTTGTACGTGGTTTTGGTATATAACGGTCATAAACTTGTTCGATGTTGTTATTCATTTGGGAAATATACGAATCCCCTACCTCTGGCAGTATGTTAAAATCTAGCACAACTACCCATGTTGTATTTGCAGGGGCTTCGTCATGCCGTAACTAACACTGACAGAAGATATTTTAACGCTACCTTTCAGTAATACCGGTTCTTATAGGAAACCCTTTTAATAATAATAAGACTGGAAAAGGTATCATTAGTATCGCGAACTTCACATGTATGCGTGATTCATATGGCTAAAAAGCTTCCAAATACTTCCAAGTAATGTCTTTACAGAAACAATACGAATATTTAAATACAGACACCTGTCTGCATGTTAAGGATCATTTCTGTATTAACCTCGGCACATCAGAAATAGTAACCTGGTTCGATAAAATAAGTAACAAGCTTAAAGCAAGACTAAGACATATTAACCCTAAACAAGCCTAGCACAGTGACCAAAATAAGACTTTACCTTATTTTGGCAAAGACTATACAGAAAAGAGAAAATACTGCATGAAAGGGGAATTTCAGTTCGAAAAATACTCCTCAAAACGATTCCACCACCAAACAAATGAACGGAAAGAAGTTAAAACCGTCTGCACACTTCTGATGAGCCTTTAATAGCCTCAGCATATTCGCTCCAACGCTTTTTTATCTGACGAGGCTCAAAGGTTTCGTTCTACGAACAACTTTACTCAGTGATCAAGGGTATACGAGTGCACGAGCAAGAACTGACACTTAAGGACATGAAAGACATAGTCGGTACAGATCCTGTTCAGAGAGCCTAGGGGCGCTTGGAATCGGCTGGATAAACGCACATGTAAAGTGCCTATTGGATTTGCATCAATAACACGTTTTTCTCCATGAAATCTTTCCTCAGGATATCATGAAGACATTCCAGTTCAAAATTGTAGAAGCAGCTCGATCCAATTAACTCTAAAACAATGGCTCTATAAAAGTCTTTCATCTACCAGTTCTGACTGTGACACCGTTCTTCCTACAGTGGAATTAAATTCCGTATCAAAACATAGTGACGATACACTGAACAAAACCTCATTAAAGTCATCGTATTAACCAATACAAAACTACCAATCAGGATCAAGCCAAGAATGCTGCATGGGTTAAACTGTTCGCAATGCAATGGCAGTTCGCCAGGTTTCTCTCTTTAGCGCTAGTATCGGGTCAAGGTCTTGGGTCTTCTTTGGGGGACGGCCAGGACCGGTGTTACCTGCTGTCTCGAGTGACTGGACTCCTCTTAACAAGTTATACCTGTCTTTACTGGCAACATGGCCATAACAGCGTGTACGGCTACGGCGCATCAGTTCCTTGATTGGTGTAACACCAGTCTTGCTTCAATGAAAGACTAAAAACACCAACACATGGCGAAAGTAATGTTAGCTCCAAGTTTGCCTTGGTGAGAGATACCATCCACGATGAAGCTGTTGAAGCCTTTTGAAAGACACCAAAGGAATATCAAGGACTGGATAAACAAAAGGGCCGACTTCTTCAATCCTATACTGAACATGAAACAGACTACACTACTAAACTACAAAGGAAAACCAGACCATTCTTCGACAGAGGCTCTCAGAGAAGCTTGTAATGAGACAAAATATAGCCAGACGGTGTGCAATAATTACTCGGTAAAACTCTCACGACATTTAGTCTACAACCCATACAGACACTTTAAGGGAATAAAGAAAACCACTTGACCATCACAAATGAAAATATTATCACTAATCGTTAGTACCCACCGCATTTAAATTCAAACTGCGATAATGTTATGCATAAAAGTGTATGAAATTTATATTAAAACAGATCAAAAGAGATAAAACAAATTCTCACCAATATAATATAATAATCATTAGAAAACTTGCTATGCCTGTGATAACGGCAGTCTTTATAGCCTTTTGAAGCACGGACATGAATTCAATCTGAGCAATGGATTTTCCAAAAAAGGTTGTCTTCGGCCGACCAGTGAAGAACACGTTAGGTATCCAGATGACCAACAAAAGAACAAAAAGCCTTAAACCTCGTTTTACCTATAAGGACAAAGAATAATAGCATTATTCAATAGTACATTAAATACCGTAAGGAAAAAAACAATTGAATACGTCGTAGGCACAACACATTATTTAAAAAAAAAACAATGTTGTCATCAATAGTACAGCAAATAATCCAACACAGCGTTCTTCTTGTTAAGACAACTATTAAAATTAGCAATACAACCAGATACTTATTTACTTTCTTAGAAAAAAGAACAACAGCATACTATCTCACAACGTATTTCTTTTGTTAGGAGACATAAAAGTAGCTTTCATCAATACGGCAACAAACAATCTCAACATTTTTACATTAGTTGAGCAACAACAATAAGTAAGTAACATCACAACTCGTTTTATCTGCAAGGGACAATAACAATTATATTGATTACAGGACAACAACTATTTGACATGCCTGTTTTAAAACAGAACAGGTATTCTTTTCCATTAAGCATACAATTACAATACATGTTTGTCTCTGTAAAGATAATGATAAGCACATTTGCATGAGCAGTCTTATTCCGGAACTGTGTCCATTCTAGTCTCTTCACGGGCCCTCGCCCATGTATACACCACCTCTGATCGCCCATGTATACACCACCTCTGATTTTAAGTATTCTCCAGAGACCTAGCACACTCTGTTGCGATTCTAAAATATCAATTTTAGACGCCTGACATCTAGGGCTTACCAATGGTTAGAAATCAATTATCATGAATTTGATCAAATTAAAGTAGCTTTATAATGTACACAGTTCTATGCTTACAAGAATAGCAACATCATCAAGATAATGAAAACAAAACCATATATTTATATAATCTTAACTCTGTCAAAATAATGTTATTTTCCTACAAAAGAATAAGAGAATGACTTTAAGAGAGCAACTCATCCTATGTGAATGATTTCACATTCAAACATATGTGACCACAATACGCCAAACTGACAAAGAATATATAATTAAAAATTAAGACAAAAAATGTATTTTTGATGTATTTTCAAAACTTTGTTCCAGATTTTTTAAAGAGCCTACATGCAAGATTTCAAAGCCCTTATTCCAACCAGAGTTGTAACTACTCGAGTACGGAGTAGTACTCCCGAGTA